>OZ038493.1:104765110-104827610 GCA_964036315.1 Acanthosepion esculentum
GCAAAAATAAAAACAAACACTTCAGACGCAAAAGCGAAGATTAAACGGCACAACTCCAGATTTTTAAGTAATTAAGTAATAATTTCTCGCCGGATTGATAAATTCTCCCGTGATAAATAAAATCTCGCGAGATAATAAAATTTCGTGGTTTCTTCATTCTAATGTCTGCATTTTGGTTTCTCTCAAGCTTTCTTCCATTATTTTATATGTTTGCTTGAAATTGTCTTCTGATTAATTAAATATTAAAATGTAAAAAAAAAAATCAAAGATTTTCAGCATTTCTGAGAAAGTAAAGCAACATCGTTTATGCGAGCTTTGCAATAATACCTTTGCAACAAATGTTTTCTTGTAATACGAAGCTATCAATGGCGACTGAGAGATTTAATACCACGAACGTTTTCACTTCAGCATGTCAACCGTTGATCGTTCTAAGATTAAAATGACTATGCGAACATGGAGATATTTTCATTTTATTCTCTATAAATTAAAGAAACAACAACGATATAAGGTTATTCGCGCATAAGTCAATGTAACGAACTTGACTGGAATTCGAACTCAGATCCCCGATTTCTAATTTCCTGCCGGTATCCAGTACACAACGCTAAACATCGATACATTATAGACACAGGCGCTAACCAATGATGCTTTTAAATCAGTCCTTCTTTTTTAAAGTTTAGTAAGAAAAAAAGATGATTTTGATGACAGATTACAGTGATTGCAAAGCTGGCAGTTACCACATCAATTTTGGAGAGAGAATGAAAACTGAAGGACTGATCGTTTTAGTCATTGTTCCAAGTATTTGATAAGTTGAAAGAAAATTTACTTTCATCGTCTAAACGAAAATTCTATGTTCACAAGATCTTGGCGATCTTTCGGTGAAATATACTTTCAGATAGATCTATTTTTACAAGAACTCGGTACAGACACAATGGATTTTTCAATGTAAATAATTATTTTATGTTAAAAAATTTAAATAATAAAAAGGAAGTAATGTTAAACATTGCACAGGAAGTGTGTCATTTTCCAAAATGTCAATAAAAACCACAAACACCTAAAATATTAAAATCGGAGTTGATTTTATGGGTGAGTTGGAAGAAAATATTGAGATCTAATCCCGATTAAGCCAATTCGCGTCGATAGTTTTGGAAGTCGATTTCTCTCTACAGTTTGCCAAAGGGTGATATATGTAGGTAAAACGACTTATCAGTTGCATTGTGTCATGATTTGGCGGAGAAAGATTAAGTGAACATATGTGCCGGCGGTTGTAAACGAAGGATGCCGTGAAATGTTCTCGGTTCGTCCAACTATACAGATTTTGGGAAGTAAGACAAGTTTTTAGCACGTCTTCTTACCCAAATGCATACCCGATGAAAAGAAATTAAACAAATTAAGTGGTAATTTTAGCGAAGACTAACAACTACATAAAGGTGTAATTTTTTGAGATCAAATAATTTCCTTTCTGTCTCCTATGTATGTATGTATGTATATATATATATATATATATATATATATATATATATATATATATATATCGACAGAGGTATATGCAAATAGAGAAGCAAGCATTAGCACACAGACATATATATATATACATATATAGGTATACATACATATATATATATATATATATATATATATATACATATATATATATATATAGGCACATACATAAAAATATAAAGAAATATATATATATATATATATATATATATATATATATATATATATATATATATATACTGATATACGTTCATTCAAGTTCAGAAACAAGTATCAAAATATTAACAAACACACATACACGCACGCACGCACGTGTGCTCTCTCTCTATCTCTCTCTCACACACACACACACACACATATATGTGTGCTTGTGTGTGCTTATACAGTATATATACAAATAAACAAACCACTATTAGAAAACAAATATATATACGAACATACACAGAATTATATATAAATATATATATATATATTTATATATTGACTCATGTTTATTCAATTTCAGAAAAAGCATCAAAATATACATGCACATACATACACGCACACTCACAGACACGCATATATACATATATATATATATATATATATATATATATATATATATATATATATATATATATTAGAATGTAGATTTGCTCTGCATTTATTTTCAACTGCAACCAATTCTGCATGCATATGCCCGTTAATCCTTTCAATTTGTTCTTAATTCAATCCTTGCCCGTTTACTGATCTCATCTATTTCAAGTTGAAACTATATTGACTGGTAATTTCCCTTGACAAGTTAAAAAAAAGTAACAGAAACAGAATTTTAAGAATAAAAATAGAGAAAGAAAAGAGAAATGATGAGAATAACATATTCCCGCCTAAAAAAATCTAGCAATCCCCACCGCCACTCTACATAGGGAAGAAACTGACTCTTCTCCGCCATAGCCTCACAGAAAGAAACTTAAACGACAAAGAGTGTAACTATATCAATAACAATAGAGTAAAAAAAATCCTACGAAAGCTATTATAGCAAAGACGGACAAATGTCAACAATCGACACACACCAGCAAACATGGCGGCGAAGTCAGTGCAAGAAATAAACGTATAGATAACAACGAAAACAATCAAGAAGTCATTGCAATTGCTTTTGCTATAGCAATTGAGGAATGATTATGAAGGGGTTTTGATGGCGAAGGTGAACGAGAGTGAAGCTTGTAGAAGAGTAAGAATACAGAGAAATGAGAGTTAACGATGGGGAAGAGTAGAGGGGGGAATGATAAGATGATCTTGTTGATGGAAAACGAAAAATAAATGAATAAAAGTATTTGGGAAAAGAAGTTGATGAGAAGTTTAAAACGTTGAAGACGAGAGATGAAAATTGGGCCCGAAATAAATTGAAGTAAACACAGGAAAAAAAGATTTATAAGAAGCAGGAGGAAGAGACTAAGAGAAAAACGTAGAAAGGGATTACATGAAATAAATAATTCAGGAAAGTAAGAGTCTAGAATAGCATAAATAAAAAGAAAAATATCGAGAAAGGAAAGAAAAGAGGAGAATAGGTAAAGATGCTTATAAAGAACTTGACGAGAAAGAAAAGGAAGAATAAAGAGAAAGAAGTAGAAGGCGGTGAAGAAGGAAGAGATGTGAAAAGAAAAGTAAAAACAGGAAATTGTCAGGAGAAAATAGATGCTTAAAAAATAAAAAAAGGAAGTAAAGGAATACAAAGGATTGATGAAGTGATGAACAAGAATATGGAAGTTTTTATGTAAAAAGACAACGGATAGAAAACGATAAACAATGAGAGAAAATCAGAAATGAATAAAGAAAACAAATGGAAAAAGCGAAGAATAAACTAAAAATATTGGAAGAAGAGAAAAATGATTATTATTAAAATAAAAATAACTGTTGTTAGCATTAATGTCGATTGTGATTTTAAAAGAGAAAGAAAAGCAAAAAGAAAAATGAAAATACGAAAAGAAGGGGAAAAACAAAAAGCAATTTGTTAACATAAGTCACATGGCGTCTTAAACGAGTTGTATGATGAAGACTAAGAAGAAACCTTATGAAGTGATGGGGCGGGGAGAGAGAGAGAGAGAGAGAGAGAGAAAGATATGACCATAAAATTGGGATAAAAAAAGAAAAAGAAGAGGAAAAAGAAGAAAATGAAGGAGAATAATGTGTGGAGGATATGAAGAAGCAAAAAAAAAAAATAACGACTCAGTGTTAACATGTTAAAATCAGTAGTGAGATTGTATGAGAAAAAGAACAGAAAAGTAGCAAAAAAAATGAAGACGAAGAAAGAAGGGCAGGACGAAAACGAAATCATGTATTTAACAGAAGAAAGCGAGTATCGACAAACACTTGGAAGAAGAATCTTCTTCTTCCAAGAAGAAGAAGAAGAAGAAAAAGAAGAAAAAGAAAGCTGAAAAGAAAATTAAAGAGAATTACAAGACTGAGAAAAAATGTCCCTGACGATTACGAGAGACTAAAACAAGAACAAATCATGCCAAACAGGAAGAGGCTGCCGATTACTGTGGATGGGTCGCCATTATATCGAGAATTTGAAAACGGGGGTAATGATGAGCCGTTGGGGTGGAGGTGGCAGCTAAATAGATAAGTGCTGATCAACAAAGGAAAGAAAAACTCAGGAAAATGAATATTACTTGCTTTTTGTCTTGTTATATCTTTTCTGCATTACTTTCATTTTCTATCACATCATACGCCCATCATGAAATTCATAGTATTATTATCATTGTTTTTGTTGCTGTTGTTTTTTTTCCATTCATTTTTTCTTCATCAACTTGTTTTTCTTCTATTTTTCCATGTGACTTTTTCTTTGTCTCATCAACATTCTTCCTATCGTTTCTATGATATTCCGTTTATACCAGCTTCTACTTCATTCATTCATTCGTTTATTCATTCATTCATTCATTCATTCATCCATAGATTGCTCACACGTCGGCAAAATGGTGGATTTCACTGGAGACCAAGTCTCCTCACTTCTCTAGCATCCAACTTACTATTCTAACTGTTTTCGGTAATGCTTCTATCTAGATGGCTCTAATTCTTCTTCAGAATTCATTTTCAAGACATTATGGTGTCCTTTGGAAACAAGCGCTCCAAAAGGCAGGCGGATCTGTCCCACATTTTCTTCCATATCTCTTGTGAGTTTTAGAGATTACTTCAGTTTTTCATTTCTTGCAACGTTATTATTGGAATGGTAAAAATATTGAAATTCAACCTCTGTAGATTTTTTCTCCGTGTTTAAAGGAACTGGATTCGATTTGCTGATCCATTTCACTCTTTAAGTCCAAGGCGATTATCTTCGTTAAATTCTGATTCTGGATTGTGCATATGCTATTGATTAACGTGGGCACATTTATGACTTTTGTGCAATTACCAGTGGACCATCCACACCGCATATCTGCATGAATATTCTTTCGAAGTCAACTTGCTGCATGCGCTTATCAAGCGATTTCTCATCGCATGTCAATCTCAGTCGACCGGCATTTGCTATTTTCATCTCTTGTCTATCTCCATTTTTATAATATGGCTGATCCATACGGTGTTTTTTCTTTTTTAAAATTCAACTCCAACGTGGTGATAATGCCTCTAAAACTCAAGGGCCTACTGGGAATGAAAGAGACTTTAGGAGGCGCCAGAAACGCAATCTTAAATATGAAAAAGCGATAAAACTTTAATCCTGTTCAAAAGAACGGGGTGGAGTATGGACCGGGCGATAGGCTAACCTATCTATTCCCATTGAGGAAAAATAAATAAATCCAATTTTAGTGTTTAGGCGGAGACGTTAGAAGTATGGAGTTGAAGTAGACTTTAGAAGGAACCGGAAACCCAACCTAAACAGGAAACAAGATATTATGGGCTGTTATTACTAATGATTCAATTTCTCTCTTTATATGTCCTCCTCGTTACCATGTCTATGTTTCATCTGCAATTTGTTCCTATTACCTCCTGCAAAAGCCGAATATTTGATTAGATTTGGTGTTTTCCGTATTTGTGTTTTCTTCTTATTATTATTACTATAAATTAAATATCAAATCTCTGTATTCTTATTGACTGTTTTCAATTCTGATTCAGACAAAAAATTCTTCAAATCATTTTCTACTCTACGTAACTATTCTAAACGATACAATATTGATGGTCATATCGCTGATATATTCCACAATTTGTTTTCACTTTTCTGGTAAACTCCACATACTTTCCCAGCTTTCCACAATATCCGTTTTAATTTGTGTCTACTGCAAGAGAAATATCGACTATTGAGTGTTGTTCTTTAATTTACGGTGTTTTATTTTCTCAAAAACTTACCTGATCATATGGCGATTTCCTAAGCGTAGCATAGATGAGGCCTAAGGGTGAAAATATGCGGCGCCCAGTGAGCATCGAATTTACTACCCAGTCATAATTGTTCTAGCGCAACATACTTGCTGTCCATTACACCATGTCGAGGTGCCCACCTCACTCGTTTAATATTTCTCACTGCATGTTCATACCAGCAGTAACTTGTGACCTATGGAGATCAAATGTCAGCAATGTGTTTCAATACTCCAGTACATTTGTTAGCAATATTTATTCTTTAAAAAAAATACAGAAATGTGGCACAAGGCCAAAAGGGGGATTGGGGAAAAAGGACGGTCTTCATCTGTCTTAACTATAACTTAGCTAGCCGCAAACATTGACCCAATCGTACTAACAATATTCTTTACACCAAAACACCACATTCATACGAACCGTTCTTACTACAACCACCATAATACCTCACTGTCTCTATGAAAATACTAACTAGTCCCCATATGTACAATTCAATGTCTGTGGGGGGAGGGGAATAACAATTAGCATTCTAACTGTTGTTAATAATTCCCTTATATAGACTGTTCCAACTATTCTTTCGATGAAGAATTCCTATAGTCCCCCACTTCCACAGGCTCCTTGAGATTATTCACAACGCCTGGACTTACGTGACAATGCTCTTCATGTCCCACAAGTTCCACTGCTTTTTGGCAACTGCCTATATTTTCTTGTTTTGTATTATTATTATTATTATTATTATTATTATTATTATTATTATTATTATTATCGGTGGGGGGATTGATTTTTTTACGGCTTATCAACCGTTTGCAGTTTATTTAAAGCCATTTATTTTTAGAGTATAAGAATTTTATTTGGAGATAATAATTATTTACTGACACAAGTTCTACAAATTAACCAATAGAGTTGGATTCATACCTTCAATAAGGATCTTTTCGCGTAAGTAAATATAATGAACTCGACTGGAATTAACTATTCCGAGCCGTTATCCATTTCACCACCCGCACATCCAAGCTTACCGGACCTGGTATTCTCAAGCGGTCACCCATGTAGGCGCTGAACAGTTTCGACGTTGCTGAACTTCACAGTAATCGTACGAAAACCGTTATTTCAACATGATAAGGCCGTAAGCCTGTTGGTGGGGTTTTCGTTTATATATTTGCATGCTTGCACAAGGAAACTGAATGTTATCTCTCATTGTCTGGTAAATCGTTTCTAATCTCGACCTCCTCGTTATGGAAAAATAGCTGTTCCGACGTGATTGACACAGAAAGAATAAAAGAAGACTTTTGAAGCATTTTAAATGTCGAAGAAGATTAAGTAAATTTTGAAATATCAATATAACATTTCTAGCGTCAAAATGTTAAATTTTATCTATCTTAACACTACAATATTATTTAGTAAGACTGTTACCAAATGTTAGTAAATAAAATAATTGACTTTACTTTTCGGATTGAAATTTTCCGATGTATAACAAAATTTAAAACCCAGCTGTATAATTATTATTGATTTTGCGTAAAATGATTTTAATTCTAAAGGAAAATAACATTTTAAAATATAAAAAAAAACAGGATTCGACCGTTGTTGGGATCATCGTGTTAATGCGGACGATTCTTTCCTTAGTTGCATAGTATATGCTTCGCCAGGGCTACATAGCGTTTTAAATTCTCCTGGACCGGTTGCCATCCAATGCTATGGAACCCAGTCTATCCTAATATTTACCTATAGCTTTGGGGTGGGGGTGCTGAGAAAAGTTGGAATCAAATTTTCCCCAAGATTATTATAAAGTAAGTAAATATAATGAACTCGACTGGAATTCGAACTGGACTCTCAGATTCTTCAATCCGATTTGAAATCTATTAATCTACCGTAAATGGTATGGGTAGCAAGACAGGTCGGCCACTCTGAATTCCCAAACCTCTAGCTATGTGTTAAATAGCCTCATCAACCCGCAATTAGGCAAGCGTGGTGAGTACGGCTACACTCCTGAAGACATCACCAATCAAAGTGGTTTCGCCTAAGAAGTGAAAAGCCCCTGGATCTGGACGTATTTCAATGAGCTTTCATCTTTGGTACCTTTAATGGTCAAATATCTTTTACGGACGGAACACATTTCATTTAAAATAATATTTCTATAATATTTTACAGAGATGTTTAATAAATGAATTAAGTTATCGAGGTATTAATTATAGAATACTTTAAATGCATTTCTGTAATAAATTGATCTTAGTTGGTAAAATTACGGTTAAATAAGGTTTTCGAATAATGTTTTCCTGATTTTAGTTTTTAGAATTATTTAGAATGACCAAAAGATTCCAGACACAAAAGATTCCGTTCCTATTTATTAGATTAAAACATTTTAAAATTGTAATGTTCTCCATTTCTGTCGAATTATGTGGTGTTAAAGATAAAATAATTAACTTTTAAATGCAATGAAAATAGATTTTTGGTACGGATCTTATTCGCGTGTCTAGAGAAATCTTTGCTGCATAAATACACCCATTAAATATAGCGGGTTCTTCCGTAGATTTCGATGTACAGTTGCCCAACAGAACATACTTATTTAACAAGTGAATTGACAGACTACTCTCACATATGTTTTGATTATCGTAGTGAAAGCTTATGCAGAACCAGGCGCAATTTTCTGAAAATACTGATAAAAAAGAAATGCTGCACAGTGTGACAAGAATCTCTAAACTGACCTCTACATGTTGAATTCAGAGTTTTCCTTCAGCAAACCAAGCGTAGAGGACTTTTATCTCTTGTTATTCAACTCATACTGAGGAAAATGGAGAAGAGACCGTTTCATTAAAAATGACTGACCATAGTTCAATTAGGTTTCATTTTAATACACGTGGAAACCTAACAAACTCTATTTATAATACTCATTTATAATACAAATATAATAGTCTCAACCACAAGTAAAAAAGGCTAAAATTAATGAAAGTGTTATTAATAAAAAAGAAAATGCCAACACTCAATGTGTTGACAGTGTTTGTAAAATAGAATATTCCTATAACTCGAGATACATGCATAAAACAATCTATAGATTCATTTAAAAGTAAAAATAAAATCATCTTTAATAATGTCTAGAAGCATAGCCAAAAGCTCTCGGACATACAGAATATTCGGACAATTTCTACATAATTTATGTCCAGAAGAGAAGAAAAATAAAACACTTAACAGCAATCCCTTTTCCGTCGTTTTTAATGAAACTTCTATAAAAGACGGATTGCTTCCTAAATACACAATTATATATGTATATATATATATATATATATATATATATATATATATATATATATATATATATATATGGTGCATAAAAAACACTTCTAGAAACTTTGGTGTCGGGTTCGTCACACAGAACAAGCACAAAAGTCCACATAAACATATATCCGTAAAGCCTTCGTTTTTTAGTTATTAAGTTTAAAGAATGTTTACAGTAGGTGGCTCTCTAGACTCGGTTACATTTGTCATTCGAGTATATTTTTGATTGTTTTCAACATTATCGTGTGTAGTAGTGACTTAACTGAGAAGTGTTCCGTTTAACAATGGCAGGGTATTCAGATCGTGAGCAGAAAGATATGAATTTTACGGACAGCCGCGCGAATGGTAATGGACTTGAGGCTGCCCGGTTGTATCAAACTGCGTTTCCAGGCCAAAGGCAGTGGAGTCATCCAAACTTTGCTGGTGTTTATTGTCGCGTTTCTGAGACAGGATCTGTGGGACCATGAACTATGAATCGAGAAAGACTGAGACCCGCTCATAAGCCTGACCACGAAGAACACATTCTACACGCTGTCTGATAGAATTCCGGTATCAGCGCACGTCAAGTGGACCTAGCATGTTATACATCTCATCGTACCGCATGGATGGTACTTTTAGGAAGCTTCTGTATCCGTATTATTTACAACGTGTGCAGGGTCTTTCACACAATGGTTTATTGTACAAACTGCCGATACCTTGTTTGTCCCTTCAGTCTTGTTTACGGATGAGGCAACATATGGAAGAGATGGAATAACAAATTTACTCAACCAACATTTGTGGGCATATCGGTATCCGCATGGTGCATACAGGCATCCGTTTACGATTAATGTGTGGGCTGGAAATGTAGGTGACTACCTGGTAGGTCCATATGTTCTCCCAGCATGTCTTACAGAAGCTGTCTACAGGGACTTTAATTCGAACACACTTCCAGACCTGTTAGAGGATGTACTCATGCTAATACGATGACGGAAGCAAAAAGGAAACATACTTAATATCAGGAAGAAACAGTTAAAATTTCTATGGTAGAGGAAACTTTGACACTCACAGTTCATAGTGAAGGCAACGCATAACCTACCTAGCGAACTTAAGTAAATTAATGGCAGAACATGGTTCAGGGAAGAAAACAAAAGGTCAAAATTTACTAGGGCCTAAAAAGGACAGGAAAGTGTGAAGAGTCATGACCGCCACGGCACATAGAATAATGAAAATAACGAGCTTGTTTAAATGTTTTGCAGAATAGAGATTAGGAGAGATAGCAAAAATATAAACGTTAATTCTACAAAAACAGAACATCATCGCCCACGGCCTAACCGGACGGCATATATAATAATAATAATAATAATAATAATAAGAAGAAGAAGAAGAAGAAGAAGAAGAAGAAGAAGAAGAGGAAGTAGTAGTAGTAGTAATAGAAGAAGAAGAAGAAGGAGAAAAAGAAGAAGAAGAAGGAGAATAAGGAGGAGGAGGAGGAGCTTGGTTGGCAGAAAAGACATTAGGAGAGATCGCTATAAGACAAACTTTACTAAGATTTACAAAGCTAGAACGTTGTGGAGAACCGTGATCTCCCACGTCTTGAATTGACACGGAACATAGAAGAAGAATATATAACAAAAATGGTGTGAGAGATGCTCGTTGCGAGTGCATATCCATTATCCTAAACATACTCAAGAATTTCCTTATTCTCAAAAATGCAATATTCTAAATAGGCATCACGACATCCATCCGCAACGAAATGCACCTAATTACTGTTCCCATCAACCTCGGCAAACGCACACATTCATATATATATATATATATATATATATATATATATATATATATATATATATATATATATATATATATATATATATATATACTGTTACTCTTGTTCCTTAGTTCAGGTTATAGACGGAAGCAAGCTGATCTTGTCTGAAAAGGTCACTGATGAGAAGGGAAAGAAGTATTTCCGTAATTGTTATTGATGGCATGAGAGAAAAAAAAGATCATGTTTGATGAGTTTATGACTTGTTAGTTTGACTCTATTTACAAATAGAAAGAAAGACGCTAGCAGAAGAAATAAGGACAGAACAGGCAATCTATAAAATGACTAGACTTAAGAAAAGCGGTGAAAAGCAGAAATATAAAGTTGTTTCGGCTAAAAAAAAATGAGAAGATAAACCTGTATGAACGACAAGGCTGTAAGATGCAGGAGAAAAGCGAGAGCGAGTGAAAGATGGGGGGTAGTGGTACAGAAGAAAGACAAATCTTGGGGGGGGGGAGAAATAATAAGAAAACGAATGAAAAAAGTAACTAAAGTTAACGGATAACGATTTAAAAGAGAAAAAAATTAAAATGAAACAACCGAAAAAAACCGGAAGGAACTAGATTTAAAGAAAAACATAGCCAAGAAGAAAAAAGTAAGAAGAAGACATGGAAGGAAGTAATAAAGAGAAAAGTGAAAAAAAAGAGAAGAGTAGAATCTGGAAGAAAGAGAAGAAAGGAAGAATAAAGAAAAAAGAGACAGAAGCAACATAAAGAAGAAGGAAGGAGTGAGATAAGAAGAAAAAGATACCGAAGAAAGAAAAATAAGGAAAGAGGGAGAAAATTATAAGAAAAAAAGAAGATAAGAAAGAAAGAAAAGGAAGGAAGGAATGGGAGATGTAAAAGAAAAAGAAACAGAGGGAAGAAAGAAAAAGAAAGGATGAGTAAGATACGTAAACGAAGAAAAAAACATAGAAGAATTGAAGGATAGAAAAAGTAGAAGGAAAATAGAGGACAGGGAAGAAAAATGAGGGACGGGATGAGAGAAATAAAAGAAAAAGATTGGGAAGAAAGAAAAAAGGAGGAATGAGTGAGATATGTAAAAGAAGAAAAAACTTAGAAGAAGAAAGAAAAAGGTGTTGCGAAAAGTAGAAGGAAAAAATGAGAAGAAAGAATAAGAAAGAATGAACGAAAACGTAAAAGAAAAAAGTCGAAGAAATGAGTGAGATACGTAAAAGAAGAAAAAAGACAGTAGTCACAAAAAGAAGGAATGAGTAAGAAAAATAGACGGAAAAAAGAAGAAAAGGAAAAAAGAATGAAACAAGTAAAAGAAGAAAAGACGTAGAAGGAAGAAAATAGGAAAAGGGTATAAAGAAGACAGAGAAGAAAGATAAAGAAGGAAAATATGTAATAGAAGAAAAGACAGAATGTGTAAGAAAAGTAAAAGGAAAAATGAAATAGAAAAAAGTAAAATAAAAGAATGTCGAGGTTATGTAGAGATAAGAATATTGAAGGGAAAGATAAAAAAGAAAAAATATTATTTTAATTGATTATATTTTAAAGTGTTATTAGTTTTGAAAAAAAAAACATCCTGATGAATAAGGCTGCATTCTCGCCTTCCAAGTCACATTCGTCCTGGGTAGGACGATAAACTACATCCGGGAGCAAGGCCACTGATCGGAAGGTTTTGAGGAGTGTAAAACCACCTCGTAATTACTGTTGTTCCCAGGTCCGCGCTGGCCGTGGTGGGGGTGGGGGTAGCACTTGTTAGGGTCCCAACTAAGGGCAAATAGTGAATCCTCAAACTGAGATCAATACATGAAAATATAAAAATACATTAGAAAAAATTCCCAGCAATACATTTTCATAATAAATGAAAAAAAAAATACCAGCAATACATTATTTGAAAAAATATGAATTACGAAAGGTCAAAAGAAAATAAATTTTCGGTATTAAATGACCCATAAGGAGTTGATATGCCGTTATACAAAGAAAGCAAAGTCCCATATCTTTAACTGTTAACTTCCTCATGGTTATCATCAGTTGGTGCCACAGACATTACCAACATTTTTTTATAAAGTAGAGAAGGAAAAAAGGGAAACTACCGTAATTTCTCGAAAATAATACGCACCCATAAATAATACGCACCCGAACAAATCACCCAAAAATTAAGAAATATATCTATCCCTATGCATAATACACATCTATAAATTTTGTCATAAGATAACAAAAACAAAACAAATAATTACGAAGTAATTTTGTCGACCCTGAACTTATTGTAAAATGGTAAATCTTGGGATTCCGTCAGTGAGGATTTTATAAAGAGTGGTTTCAGGAAGTGCTGTCTGACAACAGCCATGGGTGGCTCTGAAGATGACATTCTTTGGCAAGAGAATGAAGGGGCCAAAGATAATTTTTTACAGGACGAAGATAATATTGTGAATGATAATTTGCTTAATGACAATTTAGATACTGATTCTATAATAGAAAATGGTGGTGGTGATGATGATAAAAATTAAAATTTCAATAAATTGGAAATTGACCATTTTATAGATTTTTTTATTATTTCGCCAAATAAAAAATACGATTACTGATAAACATAAATGTATTGACAAAATTATGTTACAATTGTTGTAAAATGAAAAATTGGGATAATATCTTTCTTATTTTAAAACAACAAGTAAGTTTTTATTATTATAAATCAATAAAGAAAAAAATATTTTTGTTGAAACCTATTTATAATTCGCACCCCTAATATCACCTGTAATTTACAGTAAAAAATGCGTATTATTTTTTAGAAATTACGGTATTTAGAGTAGTTCAAAATCAATATCTCGGAAATGTTTAAATGTGACATCAAAATTTAATGGGTGTTGGAATAGCAAAATATATTTTGAAAAGACTAAAGCAAGTATTTAAAAAGCAATAGTTTCGTTATGAATAAAGAAAAGAGTGCTGAACAACTATGCATTATCAGTCTTCCTATATGGCAGTAATTGCTGGACAATTTCCCCGCAGATGAAGGGGAAACTTGAAGCAACAGAGACGTGGTTCTATAGAATAATATTGAAAATAATATGGGCGGATCATGTTAGCAACAATGAAGTCTTAAGAACAAAATGAGAAAAAAACCACTTGTACTAAATATCAGTGGCGGGTGAAAATTTTGGTGACAATGAGGAAAGAGTATTTAGAGAATTTGACATTCACAGAACACGTTGATGAATGAGGAAAGCAGACAGTAAATTAGCAAATAAACACGTGTAAATGGATGACAGTAGGAATGATAGCGAACTGCTAAGAGCTACAAAGGATAGGAAATTGTGGAAAGCCATTATCACTCACGTCCTGAAGGGGTACGGCATATAAATGAAAACAAGGAAAAAATTCAATAAATGTGCAAATGACTTAAAAATGATTTGCAAAATTTTAATTATTTTTATTTTATTTTATAAGTGTGATTACCGCGGGAACTTTGTGTAAATATCTGGAAAACTGGAGTTCAGTTACCTCGAAATTCCTTCATATACTGGGATAACTGTCAACATCGCTTACCTCCCTTCATTTCTTTTACTTCGCCTTACTGCAAAGCTATAAACTAATCGTTTTATTGCCATAATTAAGCAATTTTATTATAAAAGACATTGACAAATCAATTGTTTATTTATGAGTAACGAATTGTAACTGAAGAACAAAACAATTATTTCAAAATTGAAATTTTTAAAGCATAATGTGAAAATTACTTTTAATAGATAATTTGGATAAACTATAAGACCCATCTTGATAAATAAAAACTAAAAAAAAACTGCGTTTACTTTATATTCACTTAATTTTTGCACATGCACGGAAAGACAACTGAGTTCTTTGTGTCATGCGCATTCGAGATTTTGTCAATTTCCTCTCTTGTAACTCTAAGTATTTTTTTTCTTTTTGCTACTTCCGCTAAACCAGTACTATCATCTATTTATATAAGATCGTTAAATAGGTAATGCGCTACTTGCCATTGTCCCTTTTGCCTTCAATATGTCCTGTGGATGCCAAATTTCCCAAGCCTTCTTTCCTCATTTCCTGATGTTAAATATAAGTGTATTATTTTTGTTTACATTTTCTCTAAAACTTCGACGTTTCTCATGAATTCAACATCCTTCTCTAGAACCACATGTCTGTTGCTTCAGGTCTCTTCTTTATCTGGGAGGAGATAGATCAGTATTCCTGAAAAGTTTTCTACACTGAATTAAAAATATTAAACTCTCATTAATAATGACTTTCCGAATTACATTTTTTATGAACAAATTAGACGAGCTATTTTAAATATTAACATGAATCAAAAAGAATATAATATATCACTAAATAACTCTAAACATATCAACCTACTATACCGCAATCAAATATACTCTAACTATAAACAAGACGAATAAATAAAAAAAAAACCTCATAAGTACTAATATATCCCCCATCGATCCCAGTAAAAAAAGAAAACTAATTACATACTGTACTAAATTTAATACAACCAACTTAATCATACGTAATAACTCTTCTTCATCAAGTAGTGTTTTGCAAAAGACCAACATTGTATATCAATTTAATTGTCTTTGAGAAATTGTATCTCTGACAAAAATGTAAATATACATATTGATTTCACAAAAACCTTATAGAGGAGAGACTTATATATTGCAACATTTAAATGAACATTACTGTCCACATTCACGATTTAGAGAAATATTGTCAATACACGTTTACGCCACCATGAAAATCAAAATCAAAAACTTCTTATTCTCGAATCCTTCAATATAAAAAAGTATAACCAACACTAAATAAGTTTAATTATGAGTATAGCAAAAATATTTTAAAATGTCTGAAAAGCAATGTTTTAAAATACTTAAATAGTATTTTTTTTTAAAAAGATTACAATTATAATATCAATGATTTTTTTCAAATACGTAAATTGTAATCTAAAAAATTACTAATGTAAATTAAAGTTACCTCCCTTAGAGAACAGCTAATTTTTAAATTAATTATAACTGAGCACGTTCCATGCGCATTTACCAAATATTCTTAACCATCAATTACATTAATTTGTTGTCTTAGCAATTCACTGCTAAAGATGATCTTGGATGTGATTAAAAGTACTTAGGAAAATAAAAGAAATTAAAAAAAAATACAGTGCCTTCTTAATGAATTTAATAGCAACATTAATAAATTGATCCGTGAATTTTAGAGGATTAAAATAAAATAGATAGATATAATATGCCCAGATTATTCAATCGAACATGCTTGGCTGAAGATATGCTGCACGCACGCACGCACGCGCGCGCACACACACACACACACACACACACACACACACACACACACACACATATATATATATGTATATATATATATATATATATATATATAAATACGTATGTATATATATATATATATATATATATATATATATATATATATATATATATATAACGTGTGAATTTGTAAAAAGTGACTATTTAAGCTAATATTGCACGACTCTTCGGCAGAATTGAATATATATATATATGTATACTGAGCGCGTTTCATGCGAATTTACAAAAAAATCACAGCTATCAGTTACCTTAATTTTTTGTCTCATCCCTGAAGATGATCTTGGATGAGATTGAAAGTGCTTAGGAAACTAAAAGAAATTAAAACAACTACGATACCTTCCTTAATTAATTTAATAACAGCATTAAGAAATTGATCTGTGAATATGTGAGGATTAAAATAAAATAAATATACATAATATGTCCAGCTTATTCAACCAAACATGCTTGGATGAAGGTATGCTGCATATATATATATATATATATATATATATATATATATATATATATATATGTGTGTGTGTGTGTGTGTGTGTGTGTGTGCGTGTTTGAATTTAAACCCCAGTGACGTTTCAGTGATCGTTATTCTCTATACTATTCAATATACGAATTACTATTCGGTGATTTCTGTTTGAATAAGTATTATTAGTGCGAGTATTATTTGAAGGTGTTACTATTATCAGTATCTGCATTTACAAATCCTCCTCTCCAACGAGTATTTCGGAAGTGATAACGAGCATTCGTTTACATCACAAAAGTGACAACGCGAAGCTGTCCGACATCACAAAAAAAAATGTAAGGACTTCCAAGCGTAGATTGTATGTGACACAAGGCCGAAAGCAAGAGGCAACCAGTGAGGATCGAACTCATTGTCCATTTGTAATTGTTTTAGCGAGACAAGCTTGCTAACCAGTACACCACCACGAGGTGCCCTTACAAAAATGTATATATGAATAAAGACAAAAGGAAAACTTATCTTAGCCACGCATTTCGTCTTCAGACGGATTTTATCAATGAAAATGCGAGGATTTTTTTGCCAGCAAAAGTAAAAATATTAGTTTTTGATTTTTGTTAGTTTAAGAGATCATCATTAATATTTATCAGGTTAATTGAAAAGACTCAGTAAATTATGGAAGATGTTGAGTGATGCACTATAATTTCTGATAAACGTAACTGAGTAAATGATGCTGCATTTTTTATGCAATTAATATATAAATATGGCATAAATTTATGTATTATGTATATTTTAGATAACAGGAGGTTATGAATTTAACTGTATTCATTTAATGTTTAACATATCTGTTGGCTTGGGATAGGAATAAATCTTTCAATATTTGAAAATATCCTCGGCACAGATTTATATTTTAATGAGACTCGATAACGGCACTCGGGAGAATTCTTCACCTAAGTAAGTTACTTTCTCTTTTATTAAGTGTGGTATTCTTTAGAGTAAAGTTCTGGTTGAATGTATTTCTATGCATGACTAATGAATTTGATAAATTTTTGCGTATACGATCCTTTTTGTGTTCATAGATAGGTTTTCTCACATTTCTGCAACTTTCCCAATGTATTGCGAACATAAGTTGTGATAGCTTATTTTATATACCCAAAACAATAATACCCATAACAATAATAATTCTGAAGTGCTTTTTGTCATTGTTACAAGTAGAAAGATGGTGGCGCCGAGTTCATGGACCTCGTGCTTCAGTCGATGCCAAAACCATCAGAAATTGTCCTACTAAGTTGAGGAGTACGGGATCTGTAGTAAATAAACACAGAAATCGGTTGACCTTCCACATCACAATTGGAAGAATATGTGGAAGAATTTACCAAAATTATAAATTCAGTCGAGGATATACCCAGACTAATTCCAAACGCCGGTATCTTTATGGAATTTTGACACGGTTCCATAATTATACCATTACAGTTTTCAAAATGAAAAATGTTTTAGGAAAATCGAGCAATAATTATGAACAAATGTAAATGGCGAGTTTCTTTACACCCACCATATATATATATATATATATATATATATATATATATATATATATATATATATATATATATATATATATATATATATATATATATTAATTACAGGACAAAATCAAAAATTATCTCATATGGGCTGGGATTAGATCTATTTCAACGAAAAGTGTGTTAGTTTTATTCAACCCCAGTATACAGACTGTTCGTACCGGGACTAGAAATTTTAAATTTAACCTTGACATTTAAATATAACTTGGTATGGTTTGATTAAACTTATCTGTAAAGTTAAATATATATATATATATATATATATATATATATATATATATATATATATATATATATATATATATATATATATATATAAATTTGTTCACATAAAACTCCTTTTTCGTCTCTCTTTTAGTTTCATTTAACATTTATATCTTCATATAATCCCAATTTAATTCCATTAATATCCGAGTTAATTTAATAGAATCTCTTCTCCTTAAGGCTTATACCTTCAGCCATCTCCTTAGCACTGACTAGGGCATTTCGTCTGACTGAAACATCGAAATGGATAGTCTATATCAATTTTTCAACTCTGTTAAGGTTAAATTTTAAATTACTGTACGAACTGTCTGAACAAAAGAAGAACCTCAATCGCCATCTATCTTTTCACGAAGATAGATGGTGATTGACGTTGTATTTAAATTTTTGAAGGTGACAGGAAAGCAAGAAATTGGAAGTATGTTCCACAGGTGCGGAGTGCGAGAGAAGAACCCATAAGAATACAAATGTCGGTTGCATATATAGAAAAGACAGAGGGAAACAAAGTCGCGTCGGCGACAATGTGACTGGAGTCGAGATGTCAGGTCAGGATCGATTTGAGTGTGCAAGACGGATTCTGACGAGAACTGTCTGGCACGACACAATGAACTTAATTTTCTAGCAGTAGACTTAACAATTGATTCAATATAATCACTTCATAATTCATGTCAGTGGAAAACGAATTCTCAACGTGTTTCTATCCTGAAGTTTAGCATCATCTATGATGGCAGGCAGAAAACTTTCTCTGTCGGGATGAAATGAAAGCAGTTTTGTTTTATAGGCGTTAGCATTTACATACCATTGCTTGCCCCAAGTTTGATTCCAAAATATAAATTGTATCGTTTCTTACAAGAGGAGTATTATATCTTTTTATTATTTTTAAACGTTAGCGCCACTTATGTAGTAGAATTTATTTGGCTATTTTTACGCTTGGCATATTTATTTATTTTTTTCGTATAATCTGAAAATAAGAAATAAATGAGTTAAATTTTGCGAAAGCTTGAATAAGTTAAAATAAATGGCAGTTTGTGTGTGTAATTTATGGCCGTGTTGATCATCAAATATTTGGAATATGCGATCACTGGCTATCGGAAAATATTTCATGTGCAAGTAAAATGAAATCTTTAAAATATACTAACCATTACTTGCCCCAGTCAACCACAGATTGGAGGGCCTCTTCGAGAGCAGTTGCCAGTTTTACTTAATCAAATTTGTCGGATGTCTTATATTGTTTTCTATGTGATAGTACCTGTTGAAAACTTATCGATACGACAAAGAAGCTCTTCGAAACATTTCCGTTGATTGTCCATTTGGGAAAATTCGGTGATGTTGCTAAAACCGAGATCTTTTCAGCACCCCTTTATATATTAATTTTACTCTTCTTCCCTTCATCTAGCAAATATTGACATCAAATATCAAAAAGCCACGACAAACTTTAAGAATTTCTATGCACTTTCAAGACGAAGATATTATGAGTTGAATTTTCCCAAGAATCAAAGCACTTCTAGCCTCGCAGAAAATCCTGCATATACAAGATGAAACTTTCTTTTACATCAACACTTATTGACCGACACAACTGCCTGCGTCTTTATTGCCTTACAAGAGACTGTCGCTGCCAAGCAGTACGAAGAATTTACAGTTAACATTTAGCAAATAGAAAAGAAAATTTTCCCGATTAAATCAAAGAGAACGAAGCCTACTTTGTCAATTTTCACAGCCATGCCTTCGAGCAACCATGACCAGCAAACCGCTTTGCTGATCAACACTGGACGTATTTATAACACGCAGCAAACGCGCGGGAATTTCAACAACACATAAGAATAACGTTATTTGATGTAATTTTACCCTTCGGTCCGAAAGAAAAATATCTCTCCGGCGATATTTCCACTTTTCCATTTCCAGTATGTCTTCTTGACCTTTTAATGTCCTCGATGAGATTTTAATCTTTGCTCAAAATTCTCGGCATCGATTTTTCGCGAAAGCTCTGTTCTTCGACGAATATTTTATCTTTTATTTTGATGACTTGCGGAAAAGCGCCATTTTTTCCCCCAAAAAAGTTAATATCTTTCCGTCAAAATCTGTAGAGAAATATAGATAGGAAGAGATATGACTACTTCCAAGGCGAACCCATCATATTTCCAAAAATATTTCGAAAAGACAATCAGGTATATTTGTGAATTTAACATGCCTGATGAAGTAGCTATTTAATAGATTGACATTGAGTATAATTCAGTAAAATCTGTTTTTCTTGTTACTGAACACATCTTGTAAACTGCAATGCCTCCAAATCGAAACGGCTCTCCTTTACCTACCACGGAGAACCCTCCCTGCCTCCCATCAGAATGGTTGATTTCCAGCTCCTCGAGAGCGCCTCGTTACGCCTGATTGGTCTCAAGGCTGTCCTCTGATATGAGGTGGAATAAATACATTGAATCAATAGCTTCATCAACCGCAAGGAAATTTGGTTCTCTGTTTCGTGCCAGAAAGCTTTTCTCGTCTGAGTCCATTCTTCAAATCTATAAATCAACCATCCTTCCTTGCATGGAATATTGCTGTCATATATGGTCTGGTGTCCCCGCTGTACATCTCGAGGTCCTCGACAAAATCCAGAGACGAATATGCAAGATGATAGGTCTGATCTGTCATATGGTCTACAATCACTATCCCACAGACGTGCCGTGGCCTCCTCTTGTCTCTTCACGGCAAATGTAGCGACGAGCTGCTTTCGCTGGTTCCCTGACTGCATGAATTTAAGCGACTTACCAGATTGGCATCTCGGTCCCACCCTTTCACTGTCAAATATAACCGTCTCTTCTAATCAAACAGCTTCTTCTCCCGCACTTTGCGTTTGTGGGACCCCTTCTGCTTACTTACTTCTCCGATGACTATAACTTTCAAATATTCAAGTGTAATGTCAATCGATATATGACACCCTGAGCTTGTTCCCCGTCTTTCTCTGTATCCCTCCCCAAACATGTCTCTTTACTCTTGTTTTCAATACACTTTAACCCCTTCTGTGCTAGTAGAATTTCCGCCTTGCTTGGGATGAATTGCTTTAAAAAATATATATCGTTATATCCTTATTCCAAATCATGTTGGAATAGACAGTAGTGAGGCTATCCTAAGGAAGCTGGAGACCCTACCAGAATTTATTATCGGTGGTCGCAATCTTAACAATATAAAATATGCAGGTGGCACTGCGTTTTTGGCAGACAGAAGGAAAACCACATGATCTCTAAAAAATAGTAAAGGAAAACGAGAAATAAAAAGACTAACCATCAAGTGTAAGAAGTCAGTTTTTTTTCCTGTCAGCGAGACCAGGAGGCCAAGAAGTGAACTACGAATTGGAAATGTCAACATCAAACAAGCACAGAAGTTTAAATAACTGAGAAGTTTGTTTTTTAAAACAGGAGATGGAAAATGCCTCACCGAAATGCTCACCCGAATCGGAATAGCATAAGATGCCTTTCAAAAGCCAAGCAACGTAATCAGAAACTGAAATTTCGTTAGAAACAAAGAAAAGAGAACTGAACCGTTATACCAGTTTTCCCGCATTGCAGTGAATGCCGGACAACTTCTTCCCAGATGAAACGACAACTGGAGACAACAGAAATGTGGTTATACAGAAGGATGCTGAGAATAGAATTACCGGTACGTTCAAACAGTCCAGAACGAAGTCTTATGAAAAGTGAAAGCAAAAAGAGACGACTTAATTATCTATGACACATCATGAGGAAGACAGGCTGGAAGAATTGAAACTCACAAGGCATACCGAAGTTAAAACGGAGATGGAAAGGCAGGGGCACATAGAAGAAAACGAAGATCTGTTAAAATATATAGATATGGCAAATGAGTTTTTAAAATTTTCCATGTTTGCTCACATTTCAACTTTTACTTTCAGGCACATGGCGTTATTAAAAATATGAGTGCCAGTTTATAATATAATACTACGAACCTTTCGCTGGAACAAAGACTACACTGGATCCTTTACTAGGTCATCTGCTAAGAAGATCAGTTCACAATGTCGGGTGAGATAATTTTTCTCTCCAGAATCTATTATACAAATCTATAAGTCTATCATTCGTCCATTCTTATTATACTGCTGCCACATATGGTCCGGTTTTATTTACCTTGAGCTCCTTGGTAAGATCCAAAGAAGTATCTGCAACATTACTGGTGCTGATCTGGCAGTCCGGCTCCAGCCACTTTCCCACAGCCTTAAGGTTGCCTCTCTGTGTCTTTGCTATAAATACTTTCATGGTAATTGTTCGGATGGGCTCTTTGCTATGGTACCTAGAGTTTTTGCATTTAAACGCAGTATTAGACTGGCGTCATGATATCATCAATTTATAGTTGAGCTGGCTAGATGTAGCCGTAAAGTCTATGCCAACAATTTTTCTCTCCCATTTCTCGACTCCATGTTTTCCAGCCAACTTTAATCTGCAAAAATTTAAATGCAATGTCAATCGCTATCTACTGTCTTCTTGATTACTCTCTTCTGTTTCTGCTCGTTGGTATTTTTTCTGTTCCTAATTCTTCCGAACCTTGTAACCCCTTCTGTTTTAGTGACATTACTGCCTTGCTTGGGGTGATACCGATTAAAAGAGTAAATTAAAAAATATGCTTAAAGTTTACGTATGTCTGGAGATTATCAAAATGCAGCGTATAAATATGGCAACTATTATGTAAAAGATTTAGTAGTCTATAAGACCGATTAGTCTTTTCCCTGTAGTATTGGTTTATCTACAAATTTCGCAAACTATTACTAATGTCTTGCATTTATACTGTTTACAGTGTCTTGTCCCGTGTTAGATTTGGTTTATAAATGTCACACGTTGTGGCTAGATCCTGCTGGAAGCACCGGCTTTAATTAGATCAACAAAGATAAACATCCTCTAAACTTGAATTACTTGGAAACTACAGAAACTGCAATTGTCTTGTATGATTAGAGAAGTCGTATTTTCCTATGTTGTCAGGCATCGGAGTTGAAGCACAGATCTATGTCAGCATTTCGAATCCAGATTTTGAAAGACGACAGAGCCATTCCGGGTGGAAGCCGCTTTTTCTGCTCATATTTCTCTACGTACCAATACTCAGTCCCATTTATGTACTAATCTAATTTTCGTAATTATCAGTATAGCTACAATGCTGACTTCTAAAAAGGAGATAGATAAGTGACTTTTCTTATAAAATTAGCTTAGATCTAAGTATATGGTTATAGTGACTCAGTAACGCTTTCAATAGCTCCAAACAATATTTGCATCCAGCAACACAGGTCTGCAAAGAAAGGAAGGCAAAGGACTAATCCAAGCTGTGTTATCTTCTCTTTTAGCCCGACAGGAAAGCACAGATCAAACAATAGTTCAGTAGATGTGTTGGGAGATTCCCATGTGCCTTCTGTGTGATCAGGTTTGTGTAATATTAACCACGAAATCTGCTAGAGAGTTTTGCTAAAAGGCATGGCCGTCAACCCATAAAGTGGTTTCGTTTACTTTTACTAAAGTGGATAAATTTTCTTTATTTATTTGCCAGACGTTGGAAGCAAACTCGTTCTTTTGATTGGCAATGCGACTAACTTGCAAGGCAGTTATCACTCAAGGGGAGAGGAGTGTTATTTATTCCAATCAATAGTCCGGATCTGGAAAGGCTTTTGAGTGTTAGTTTAACGTTTGTTTGGCGGGCCTGTTTGAATTGATCGATACTTTAGTAGCAGAATGTTTTAAAATGGCAGAAACCGGTGACATTCAATCGATATTCGTTTTCCACTGTCTTCTTCAAAAGTTAAAAAAGAAGCACGACATTTTAATATCAAAGCTGAGATTACAGTGATGATAAAAATTATGAGAACGGTTCAAAAAAGATTTCCGGGTGGGAAAAATAAATTTTAACAAATAAGAAATGAATATTTTGGTAAATCTACTCCGAATGTATTGCATCTAATATTTCATTTTGAATTGTTAAAATAAAATACAATCATTTGGAGCAATGTTATTGAAGTATTGCTTTTCTTTTTAACTGGCTGAAAATGAAATTATACACATAAAAATTGCTATTGACACATGCGAATAATTTTGAAATTCAGTGTATTAATTAAATGTAGAAAACGCAAACACGTTTCATATCAGAATCATCTGTCTGGCTCTATAGGACTCTTAACATCATAAGGCGTGTTGCATAAAATCATTAGGTGGACGGTATGCAGCCCACAGGCTGTAGTCTCCCCAGATTTGTGCTAAGCTAAAATTAAGCTGAAAATATCAGTATAATTAAAAGTGTAGAGAAATATTATCATAAGAAATTACGGACGAATATTAAATAACTGTCTACGTTCTCTACAGTAGCTGAAAACAAATACGAGAAAAGCATTGAAATATGTTTAAACTAGCAATTTGCAATAGGACTAGACTGTATCTGCCACTTGCGTTCGTAAAAAGTACATAGTTTTCAGTGTTTTCACGGAAAAATTCAAAACAACTACCTTTCAATTTTACGGTCGATTTACACTACTGTTTCCCGTAAGAGATCAAATAATTAATGGCTTACTAGGATTCATTTAAGCTTTTCCGTTTCTCGCAAAACTGTCTAAAAAGACATCGAACGCCCACATCTCCATTTACGACGCGTCCTGGGACTAAAATCACCCTAGGAATCGTGACAATGTTTCCCGGGAAATCGATCATTTGTCTTCTTGTTATGCAGTCTATAAGGCCTGCTCATTAACATAGTGTGATGTCTTGTATTGACAATGTCGTCAGGATTTGATTTAGATTATAGAAAGAGTGGGAAAAAGAAAAACGGAGATAAATTGATAGTAAGTAAGAATAAGGATCAATCAAGTAAAAACTGGGGACGTAAGAAAATTGTGGGTAAAAAAAGTTCGAAATGCAGTTAATATTAATATATATATATATATATATATATATATATATATATATATATATATATATATATATATATATATATATATTGTCATTCACAGACAGTACTGTTTCGCTGTATCACAGCTCCTCAGTGTGACTAGACTTCCGAATGCCTCAAGCCAGGATTGACACACAACTAATTTGGTTTCAGCCAGAGCTATCTTCACTCGGTAGAGCTACACAACTAAATCTAGCGTATTGTTTTTACAAATGTAAACAAATGCCAATCAGCCAAATTGCTCCATTCATTTTACTGAAGAGCTTTGCATTAGTGCATGTGGCTGTTGTTTATAGAATTAGCTTATCACTCAACAGTGCTCAATTGAAATGTATTTTCAAGAGCTAAATTATGTCATTCACAGACAGTACTGTTTCGCTGTATCACAGCTCCTCAGTGTGACTAGACTTCCGAATATTTATATGCATATTTTAAATACATTTGCATATAAACGTATGGAGATAAATGTTAACATATTTCAAATTAAGTATATCGAAGTTTTCGTATGCATATACATATCCAAAGAAGCACGCACAAAACTCATATATGTTAACATCAATATTGTCATATAATATTTGTCTCTGTCTGTCTCTATCCCTCTGTTCCTTTCTCTCTCGCTCTCTCTTTCTCTCTCTCTCTCTACATATATATATATATGTGTGTGTGTGTGTGTGTGTGTGTGTGTCTGTGTGTGTGTGTGTCTGTGTGTGTGTGTGTGTGCGTGTGTACACGAGGGATTAGGGAAAGTTATTTGTCATAATTGCCACTCATAGTCAATCGCATTTGCGCACACGCAAAACCCAAATTCTAAATTGTAGATTAAGTCAAAACGTTCTCATGTTAAAGACTGCAAATGACAATATTATTCGTAATCCATTTCCTCAATTTGACTCTGCAGCAGGTAACAAAAATAATGTCACATTACTTATATATAAATATGTGCAGAAATCAGACTCACTGGTAAAGATTCCTAATATCAACACGTTAAGATTTCGTTTGTTCGTTTGGCGCCTTCAGCTAAGAATAATAAAAGAAAAAAATCTGTTTTTCTCCTAATAAAACCGCTAATGCCAGTTTGATAGGTTTGCGACTCAGGTTTTATTGAAATACAAAAGCGGTGTCTTTTCGTATTGAAACCGTTAATGACCGTTGGATTTAAAATACTATTTGACATCCTACTAAAACGCATATATATATATATATATATATATATATATATATATATATATATATATATATATATATATATATATATATATATCAGTGGACACTGAAATCAACACGGAGTTGCGAAAGTCTGATTCATGATTGAACGCAATCTTCAGTCCTGAAGTATGAAATAGACGGTCGCCTCTGTGTTGACCTCAATGTTCACTTTTATTTTTATATACGCTCTGTCCGTTATATTAAATATAGCATACTTTTACACTTTATTTGTATCATTATATATATACATATAGATATTCTTATATATATATATATATACATAAATATATATATATATATATATATATATATATATATATATATATATATATATGTGCGTGTGTGTGTGTATGTGTGTGTATGTGTGTGTGTTTAAGAGTGTTTGTGTATGTGTGTGCAGTATATATTTATGTAGAATTAATTCAGTTAAACAAGTTGTATTAAATCCAACTGAGTATTTTCCGATTTTAGAGCATCGGTTTAAGATGAAGCGTAAAAGCATCAAATTTCACTTTTTACTTATGAATACTTTTCAAATAAAATTAAGTTCATGTAGGTACCTCCACAGAAAACGTGATACCTAAAGTTTGAAATTAATTTCCACAAAGGAAAAATCTTTCTTATAGCTTTTATTTCAAGCTAATTAATAAAATTTAATATTTCCAATACTTTGCTGTATTTCAGAACTAATTTAAAACTAATTTCAATCAACTTGACAGAATATTTTTTGCTAAAATAGCAGATTACCTCTATCTTTATCTATCTTTTATCACAATGTAATTATCTTTATCTTACAAAAATAAAATACATTTTTCTGAAACTTTAGTTGAAGAATATTAGCTGAATAAAGTTTAATTTATCTGATTTGAAACAAATATTACGTTTAAACATTAAGTTTGAAATATCGCAGAAATGTATTTTTTAAAACATGGCGGTGGCTCTTTATTTGAGGTGCTGACAGCTTGAATAACAAGTGAAATGTTATCTAATATTTTCTACGGTAGATATATCTGTAAAAAATAATTAAGGAATATAACGTGAACATCTTTTTAAGTACGCAGTAATCTTAAAAATTTAGGAAAATTTTCTCCGTAATCTAGATAATTTGGCTTTAAATTTACTATAGCTATCGCTGTTATTTTCTGATAATATCATGTATGATCACCCGTATCTAAAAAAATTGGTACTTTTATACACATATAAAAACAATTTAAACTCTTTAAAACGTTGGTGTTTGATGATGCGTACTAATCTTTTTCATTTATGACTAATAAATGTACGTTTTTTTTACTTTCAGCTAATTCGGAACAAAGATATTTAGAAATTTAAAAGATTTTCAAACTTTATAAATAATTCTAATTAAAATTTTAAAAAATGAAAATTCTTGTAAAAATTTATTATTAATTGAATTTTCTTTTTCTTAAAACCATAGTGAACATAATATATGTCATTCATAAAAGCAATTAAAAAGAATTTCTTATGGAATAATTTCTTAGTTTTATTGCATTTATTACTTTTTATTCAGAACATAATTTCGGTAACTGGTTTTCTATTTTATCAAAAAGATTGATGATTTATATTCTCCAATGAGTTCTGCTTTCAACTAATATAAACATTAATTGCGAAAACATTTAATGTTTCGAAATTTCTTCAAATTATATAAGTTGGGTGGGGTGGGGTAACTGATATAAAGATATTTTAACCAAGATTTTCTTTAAAAATACATTTCTGAAATAATTTAATTCATTTATGAATAAGTCCTGAAAATTCTATTGAAACCCAACATTTTTTAAATTTTTGCAAGAATTTCCAAATCAATGTGTTTTACAACGCAAAAAACGACGCTAAAATTTCATATATTAAAATTTTGTCACCCCGCTGTAGGAAGAAAAACAAAATTTTTAACCGAAATTTCGAACCTTGTAAAAAGGATAAAAAAATATAATAAATAATTAAAAAAATCCTTTGATAATTCCTCTTTATAACAACATAAATATTTTAACGATAAAACATGGTTTTTATTAAATTTGGGGTATTTTTTCATCATGGCATGGTCATTTTTTTTAGCAAATCAGTGGAGGTACCTAGACTTAAGTTACTTTCGAAAACGGACACAACCATCCTGACTTAGACAAAAATAACAGCATCATAAACTTATTCTGCCGTAAGGAAATGACGATAAACAAGACGAAAAGTTATTCATAATATCATTCAGCAGTAGATATCGCTAAATGAATTCTATAAATATCTTAAATTTATTATTTACTATAAAAATATTTAAAGCTTTTTCCTTTTCTTCTATGCGCCCTGCTCCTTCGGGACGTATGCGATCATGGCTCTCCACAGTTTTTGTGCTTTGTAGCTCTTTTCTTTTTATTATATGTCCTAAACCTTGCTCCGTCATACATTTACTCAGTTTTGCTAGTTAGGTTATGAGTTGTTTTTCTCTTGCCTTCAATCTGTCCTGTGAGTGCCAAATTTTCCAAATCTTCTTTCCTCATTATATTCCATAGAAATTTCAACTGTCTCTTCCTGATATTATGTATAACGGTCCTTTTGGGTTCCATTTTCTCTAAAAATTCATCGTTGCACACATGTTCGGTCCATGATATTCTCAACCTTCTTTTGTGGAACCACATTTCTGTCAACTTTCTTCACCTGTGACGAGATTATCGAGCATTTTTCCCATAGAAGAATTGATATTACGTAATGGTTCAGTACACTTTTCTTTGTTTTCCACGAAATTTTCCTGTTTCTTGATACTCTACTTAGCTTTTGGAATGTACCTTTCGCTATTCCAATGCGACTTCGGGTTTCAGTGTCGCACATTCTATCCTTTGCTAAAGCACTTTCGCTATATTTAAAATGTTGTGCTTGTTTGATTTTGATATCGCTAGTATTTAATTTGAATGTTGAGCTGTTCCTTTTACTAACAAACGTATATTCCGTTTTAACGCGAGACTTAAACAATCTCGCGTCGATAGAACCAATATTATTTATGAATACTCTTGACTTTTGGGATTGTCTTGGTTGAACTGATCCATGGGGACCTTTGCTGAACAAATTATCATGTAATCAACACATGATGAGAATCAGTGATCGTCTGTGCGAATATCCTAGTCTGGGAACATTGCAAACACTTTCTGACAAAATCTTTTATTCATATCAATCTAGAACGTTATGATTCAGTCATCACAATAGTTGCTCTGATTTTCTGTAACTTTCATTCCTCTTCAAGATGTACAGGTCAGGTATTGTTTTGTAGAAGAACGATACCAGTTTTCATTCTTCGAGGATTTGAGAGTTAGGGAATCATTGATCGGACCCCGAGTGCTGTAGGACGTGAAATAATGAATCACCTGAAGAAAAAGCCTCATTTAAAAGAACTACTTATTTCAGATAAGGAATCATTTGTTATATGGTATTTCTATTTATGTCTGTCTATCTATCTATCTATCTATCTATCTATCTATCTATCTATCTATGTCATATTTGCCACAGGATATATCTGGTGTCATGTCAATTAATTTTTCCTGAGTTGACAAAATTTAAACGTAAATCCACCTAAAATATTTACGGATTTTCGTTTTAACAACGCACATACACTTATATACACGGACATACACACATACTAGGTATGCCCAGGCTATTTTAAATTAAACATACTGGGTATGAGTAATCATACGGGTAGAAAAGCCTTCTTTCCTTTTTCAACATCTCTACTCTGAAAATCGTAACTCTAAATAGGAGGTTCCTAAGTAAATCTGAAATATAAAATAAAAAAACAAACGCAAATTTTAATGCCTGGAAAAACAAAACACAGTCTCAACCCCCCTCCATCCTAGAAAATCTTTCAATTCCTCCTTCAGCTTATTTGTAGTTATTTTTAATGTGTTTTATTTATTTTTTTATGGAGAAAATTGAACAAATATAAAAGGTTGGATATCAATGTGCCATTGCTTTTTCACCAAAAGGCATTACAGAAGTACAGCCCTAAAATCAAATTTAAAAAAGAGAATTTCTTAACATATTGACGTCTATAACAATTTAATACTTTTTTTAAAAAGAAATTGATTATTCCCTTAGGTGCCGACATATTTGAGATAAAGCAAGACAAACCTGGCTGACCTCCTGCCTATTTCATTTACTGCAATGGGCGATGGCTCGAAGTCTATGATGAAAAAAAAAAGCACACGGTGTTATTTTGCAGAAAAACTGAAATAAATAATTAAAAAATATTTTGAATAAATAAAAAAATCTCGTTAATTTGGTAATATTTTTATTTAAGCCTTCTTATCTGCATGTTGTATTTGCATCAAGCCTTAACCATCGACAACCCATTTCTTTCTTTATTTTCTTAAGAAATTACAATGTATTTCTAAAATAGCTACTATAACGAAATCATTAGCGTTGCATTTACATTAATCATATAATAGATTTGTCGTGTAAATTATGTTTGCATTTTATCTCGACCACTGACAATGCATTTTTAAAAAACAATATTTTCCTAAAATAGTCTTAGGTCATAATGTATAATATTCAGTATTTAATTTCCTATAAAAGCATAAAATCTACGTCAGTTTGCGGATCTATAAATGTAGTAAGCAGGGATTAGAAAGGCTGAAAACCTGCTCATGTTTAACCCAGATCAATTGGAGACCAGCGTGAATACTGTTACATTTTTTATTTAGAATCAGAATTTTCTGCTTCACTTATCTTATATATAAAATACAGTGTATATGTGTGTGTTTGTGCGCGTGTGTGTCCAAGCAACACCTCCGCTCCCACTGTCCCGATTTCAATGATTCATAGCTCATTCAAAAGCCCTAGAAAAATTAGGCGCAGGGAATGATTTTCGTCGAGCTCAAATTCAGGGTTGCCAGGTTAAAAATATATATTAATACATTATAATAGCCATATCGCTGTTTTCATGGTTCAAGGAGAGTTTTCCTTTTGTATCCCAAATTGCAGTGCACGTTGTATTATAAACTAGCTTAAAACTAGCTTATCGGGCGGCATTTAAGCTAGCTCCTTGGTTTGGCCATCATCACAACAGCTAGGGAGGAATAGATGCTATAGACATCAAGAAGAACTCAAAATTGATTGCTGCATTTAAGTATTGAATTAATGTTTAAGCTTACCTTTTAAAAGGTCAACGATAATTCTTCTGCTGCCACTTAATTTAAAGACGATTTGATGTACATACAATTATTTTTATTTCATTGGTGACAGAACAGGGTACAATTTATAAGATAAAATTAATATAGTGTAAAGAGGGGAAAATTGAATTAGTTATAAATTCAACATTTGAAGAGTTAGAGAAACATAATAGCTAATTAAGAAAAACCTAGATTATGGAATCTATATGAATAAATGCGAAATTAAAGATCAATTCTCCACGAATTCTGTGGATTACTTTATAGCGATTTAAACGCTAAAGCACAACATATCTTTTATATATTATCTGCTTCTAGGCACTATCACTCTTCAGGTTTAACTAATTTGCATATTGATTTTTAAAAAGTTTGTTTCATTAATTAAATGTCCTTTATAACTGTTCTTTTATTCGAGGATTGTTTTGATTTTCATATCAGAAATAGTTCCTTTTAGGAATATCGACTTATATAGTGCAGGAAATTATTTGAAATTTGCATTTTACTTGGCCTTCAACTAGTTGGCATCTATTTGTAAAAAATTCCTTAACTATAACAAGCCAATTTCTGAATGAATACATATTCTATTCATATGAACCTAATCTAAAAATCTTGTCGGCATTAATTAACCCATTGAGGTTGATATGCCGAAAAGCAAAATAGACCAAACCAAACCCTGTGAGTCAGATTAGTTCGATGAAACTATTAAGAAGCTGTCGACGGTTGTGTTTTGGAAGCTTTGTTGTTTTATAGAAGCTCTTCGGCCTTGGTCAATATTGATACGAGGTTTCGATAAATGAAACTAATCGTGGGGATTTGCAGGTTGAAATACTTGCACAATTCAGATCAAATTCAGATCAATTCAGTGCTGATATCTGAGCAGGAACTGCTCAAATCTCACTTTCCAGTTCAAAAGCGTCTGCTCAGCCTTGTGAGTGAGTAATTATTTTCTACTCAAAAACCACCTTATCGGCGACGAAACATTTACAAGCCTCTTGCTACTCTAGCGCTATTTTCACGGAAAAGCTCCTGACGATTCATATACTTTAGTTCCACAGCGAAAACAAATGCAATGCACACCAGGTTTAATGATCCACACACTTCCTATTTCATTGGGAAGAAGGATGTTCCATTCGGACAGTTTGTTCCCAAGAGCCGCTGCTTTATGGATTAGACTCCCGAGTGAATTCTTTCCCCGATCACTACAGTCTTAACCTGTTCTATTCTACGATCAGCCGTTATCTGTCCTACCGTTAACGATCTGAACTTTTGTCCTAGTATTCTTACTTTTATAAAACAACCTCCGTTCATTTTTTCTTGAGCCTTGCACTGTGTAAATAATAGTGTAAAAAGTAATATTATTTATCTAAAGTTTAATCACCTTCATTTTAAACATCTTAAGTCCAACGGAAGGCGAAGGCAAATTTTCGATTTCACGTTTAATAAAAATTTGTATTTTTCCTCGAAAAATGTTTGAAAATTTATTTCACATTATTCTACTTATGAAATAAGTCTATTTCACATAAGTCTGATTATGAAATTTTCTGGAGATGAAAGCAAACAAAAATATGCAGTTGGTGATATGGAGACAGTAGACCAACCTCCCATACTAAGGAATTTATATTTTTCTTGGGATTCATTTGCAGCGTGTTCTGATCTTTTCCTGTTGGGGAATAATAAATTTCATGTTTAGCAAAGCAGAGGAACTTCGAGGCAATTCTTCATTTATCCTGACTGGCAATAAATGCCTGTATTGTTGTTTATTCTGTGTATCAGTAGTTCATAATCGACATCACCATTTATATTCCAACAGACACAATTCCAGTACCTCTGTGGATGGTCTCCTGATTTGGTGAGGTGAGACCGGTTTCAAATTTTTTGGTAACCATCCACGTTTTCGTTTTCTGTTGATTTGCAAAAACCCAATTTTCATCACATTTAACAATGTTATACAACAACGAAATGTTAGGAATTCTGGTTAAAAGATTGCACCGAATTGTGGAATGCGGTGTTTGGATTGCAAGTGAAAGCTGACGAGGAAATAACATTCTTTGGTTTCACATTTTTTGCAATTAGCTTGAAATATTCGTAGACATTTGACTATATGACACTGAGTTTTGCGCCAAATCTCTATCACTTTGACGTGTATTCAATTTAATAGTCTCTTTCAAAAGCTCTTCATTCAGAGTGGGTTGTCGACCGGAATGGAGCCTGTTAGATTTGTCACATGGTTTAGCAGAAATCTGGAATTCTGACAGTAAAGAATAGCGAATTTTAAATATATAATCCTTTATAGGGTTAAACATTAAAATGAAGTATAATCGCAACGCTGTCTCATAAAAGACATGATAAACTAATTTTAGACGCAGTTTTGTACAATTCTCCCTCGAGGTGAAATATATAATTACTTTCCGAACTTATTAAATAAATTTTCAACATCTTGGAATTTAAAAACAGAATTTAGCAGAATAATATTGAAAATTATAGTATTTAGTCCTTTATGCATAAAATATCTTAAATTTTAAAATGTATTTCAAACAAAATTTAAAGACATATAATTAAAATATTTTTCATTTAATTTTCTTTTTCGTTTTTGTATATTTAAATTTCGTATATTTAAGCTCACTTATATTTCAATTTTATTCAATAGCTTGAAAATTAAAAATTGTGCTGTTCATATTTTTTTATAATAGTACACTTTTGTAAAGCGGGGTCAGTTTCATTTAGTTAAGTTTTTAATAATGAGTCGATAAACCAATTAAATGTATCTAAATTTAAATTAATATTTACTGACAAAGCAGCGCTTCAAAAACAGAAATCGAATCGAACCAGGAATAATTAATCGAACATTTTGTACTACAATTTACATAATAAAGGCTCGAAAAGCCACCAAGGTAGAGAATGAAGAATGTAACTTGATATATGTAAAAAAGGAGAAGGTAAGGTGTGAATACGAATAAAATTTAGAGATTTAACTGATAAGAATGATAGAAAACAATTAAGATTTTAGTTTTCAGGGGAGCATCCACGCTGGAACCTGTCCCACAAAGTATTAAGTTATTCGGAAAATTATGTCCATTGTTAGAATAAATGTTTCGTGCTGTAATATCTTATAAGTATTGCACAAATGCATATAATAGATTCAAAATGATTAAAGTATCCAATTGATAATTTTATATTTATCTATTTTAGAATATAATTTAAAACCTTATATACACGTCATTTTGAACATGAAAAAAAAGGAGATGAGTTGACTATCTGTAAAAGTTTAGTCATAATGCTTCTCAAACTGCTGCCGACATTAACATAACTGCTTTCTGATGTTCCACAGAAAATATACGAGTCTCGAAGAACAAAGTGATAGAGGATGTCAATCTGCAATTGACAATCAACATCTTAAAATATTAGTTGGACCAAAATTACGTCAGATAAATGTCTCAGATAGTGAGTATCAATATTTCAAAATTTTCGAACCGTTTCAAAAAGAATTTTCTTGAAATAGTCCGATCGTGTTGAAATACTGACGCCCATTTTCTGAGACATTTCTCTGGAGTGTTTATGATTTGACTAGAATTTGGCCGATAAATTCTTCCCACAGGAACTCAGTGAAAGTCAAAGATGTCGACATTTTGAAGTGTGTTCAAAGATGTTGTAACTTCGAAATTCGAAGGATCAATTTCTTGATTGAATAGTAACGTGATGAGAAACAGTTGCCTTTATGAGATTCGTAAACGATCAATACCATGGTTTGATCATGCCGAAGGACCCAGACACTTTCCAAAAGTGAAATTACACGAACAGGATTTATTGTGACTATCTGGTGGTCCGTCATTGGTGTTATCCATTACTGCTTTCTGGAATATAACCAGAGCATCAGTGCCATAGTTTATTGTCAGGGACTGCACAAAATGTATATTTTGTTGCGAGTGACACTGGTTAATCGACGAGGTCCATTTCTACTTCCTGACAATGCTCAGGTACGTGTTTAAAGAACGATAATGCAGAAGCTCACCATCTTCGATACGAGGCTGTACCATATCTAACATATTCCTCTGATTTCTTTACTACAACTTTTCAAGCATCTTGACAATCTTTTAAGCCAGAAGAGATTCAGTTGATAGAAGATTCAGAACTTAGTTTTATCATAAATATATAAATAACATTGTAAATCGATGACAGAAATGTATGGATGTTCAGGATTCCTATCCTAATTGATTTAAATACGGTTTTAATCTATTTATTCAGGAATATAAGTTGTCTCAAAACTTGGACATGATTTTCCGAACAACTTAATAGCTTTTCTTGGAGTATAAAACTGTCTGAGTGAAACATTCTCTTTAAATTTGGAATATGGATATGATTTGCAATAAACGAGGGTAATTTAATTTAGTAGGAACATATTACAGATATGTATAGCCAAGTTTTATCTTTGGTAACTGATGATCTCTTTATATTACCAAAGTACAAAATTAAAGATTCGCCCAACATAAAGTTGTTATCTGCAATAAAATTGGCTACATATTTAAATGGCATAAAGGGTTCTCAAAATTTATAAGTCTTCCCATTCCATCCATATCTGTCGGTATAATCAAGTTCATTCAGCCGTGTTTAACACAGAAAATTTACAACACAATAATTACATCGTGTTTCTTTCTATTTGTGCAAAGGTAATAAATTTCTCAACTCTGTCGTATATAGCCTTTTCTAAATGATTTAAGATTTCTTTCAGAATTTGGAAACATTTTTCCTGCTTAAGGATCAAAATTTAGTAGAAATATGTGACTGAATATCAGAATCCATGCACTTCCGTTACTCAGACGTTCTAATTCAGCATCTTTATGCTCTAGCAACTCTTAGTGTTCAGCAAGTATGCAACACTTAGATTCAGTAGACATGTTTTGTTGGATATCAGAAATGAAAAGAGAAATCTTTTTATTTTCATATAAAAAAAATTACTAAATATTCAGGCATCAAAAGTTGTAGTCCAAATGCCCTTTTTCTTGAAACAATTTCAATTAAAAAAAAATATTCTCTAGTTAGCAAAATAATTTCGGTGGGGTATCTTAATCATCATCTTTTGTGTTAATGGCTGATTTTCGATGTCTTATAAATATAGCACACGCTTAAATAGGAGTATAAATGTCATGTTGTACGAGTCCCTCTCAGTTCAGAGTATTTGTTTAAAAATGATGCATTCAAACCTTTGGCATTTCACCTGGGTTAAAAGAAGCCCTATGACGTAAGAGTCAATTTTTTCTTGTGTGTGGAAGTGTATCTACGTATGTACGCGCATTTGTGTATATATGTATGTTTTTGTGTTTTCGCAAATTCAGTTTATAAAAGCAGATCCCGTTTAACCTATTTCATTTGACGAAGCAGCCACTGTAAACTTAATCTCTGGAAAAATTTTATTAAGGACAAATTAAGGATATGTGTATGTGTACATGTATATTACTGTTTGCTTATGCATGAACGTTGCGTGTTTTTATACTATCGTTCACTCAGTAAAAGGCCAAAGAGCCTCACAAGGTAGAAGATTACAGAATTATGTTGTTTCAATGGCGTACAAGAAGGGAGTAAGAGTTGCATTTGATACGTAGGATAGATAACGGTTGACTAGGTTTGAAGAGGAAAAGGTTTTTAGTGAGCAAGGAAGCGTCCACTTTAGCGTCTGTTCCCTAACGCAAAAGTTATGGATTAAAAGTTGTCTTAGTGAAACTTCTTCCTTGCAATGGGATATGAAAGTAATAAGGATTAGTCGACTCTGTTCACGTGGTATAATGGGTACTAGCTATGAAGGTCTGGACTAGTGGAACTAAGGAATATGTAACTCATCTGAAGTTCTGCTATGGAAATAACGATACATGACCGATAGGCTAGCAGCGTTTCGTCTGTGGGAAAGTGGTTGGAGGGGGAATATTTCATCATACACAAAGCTGCATAAATGCTTTTTAAACTCTGAAGCTGTAAACTGCGAATTGTGTAACTCAAGACCAGAGACTCTATTTTGTATTTATGAGTTAGTGCTCTATTTACCACTGTGTTTGCATTTATTTCTGTGTGTTATTTATTGTACATACATTTCTATGTTGATAGATTTGTGCTCCAGTATATGCATATAAATGTGTGATTTTGAGAGTGACAAGCGATTCCTTAAAAGTCTAACAAACTGATAAAAGGGATTAGCTTCGCTCAGAATTACGGGTAAACAGTCTTTCTACAAAATAATTTTTGAGAATAATTTTCCAAATTCTCACAGTGACATAAATTGCTACATACATTTTATTATGAAGCAATGAATCCGAATAATTAACCTTCACAATTGATTTTCAGGCATGCTGTCATTTAACGATCCGAAGATAACATATAAATGGAACCAGAGGCGTTCAAGTCGTAGGTAACCATGGTTCTCATGATTCCTGTCTTTTATTGCAAAGAACAATAACTGCAACTTTAAGATCTCTCTTTATCTTCGTGGCACCAACATGAAAGTTTGAACATGAATTACCCAATGCCTTCCGCGTGCTTTCACTTTCGCTTTCGCTTTCATAAACCGTTATCAAATAATTAAATTTGCATATCACCAACACAATAAGAAAACACAATAGGAAAATACTTAGCAATAATACAAAAATACTTTACCACTTAAACTGTAACCAAAACGACTAAAAATCTTGAAGAACTATGCTAAAAGGATTAACCATCATCAATAATATTGGAATCAACATAATGATTTATTCTCATATTTTTTATCATTTCACTCCAAACAAGGTAATACAGTCACTAAGACGCAAATGATCACCGAGTGTGGGAAAATATAACAAAACATTATTAAGGAGAGAGAAGAATAAAAGAATAGTAATTAAGAAGACAGAAGATAACGGTTGATAGGATGAGACCTTGCCGCCAATCTAGTATTATTGTTAAATTACTAAAGTCTCGATAGCATAGAAGAAAGTTCATCAGAACAATTACCATGAAAGTATTTATAGAAAAGGCACAGGAAATCTAAGTTACGGCGGTGGGAAAATGATTGAAGCCAACGTGCCTCATCCGGACCAATAATATTTCAGATTCTTCTTTGGATTTTATCAAGAATCTCTAAATATATAGCAGAAGCACGAGAAGAGAAGTGGCAGCAATATGAAATGCGTGGATGAACGTAATTAAATAAAAATCTACACCATAACACAAACGGATGTGTGAAAACACGATACTTTAACAAATGAAAGAAAAAAGCACTCATGCGTAAAATTACCAAATAACACCAAAACAAGCCAATTCATAGCTACTCACACCTTTTTGTATGAAGAATGAAACTACATTTACTACAGTTCAGTAAGTTACTATAAACTTTATATCTTTACATAAAAATTAATCAAGTGATATCCAAAATTACATTTATTCAAACAATTGATGTGTTTCCTTCTCTTGTTTTTGTTATTAATCTAAGACTTTAGCCAATTAATTTTCCGAGTCTACAATCTGTATAAAAACTAGAACTTCTTCTTTTCTACGGAAGAGGTCTCGCCTATTTTTATATGGAATGCACCCCAATGTATAGACTCATAATGGAATGGAGAAAACGTTATTGTAAAAAAAGGAACAAAAAAAAACAAACAAACAATATGTTCAATATTTAAACAGTACATGCTTATGACTCATCTCTAATTTACTTCAGGTGTGCTTCAAGGTGTGGATTCATGCTTGTTCCTGAGAGAATCAAGGGAGAATATTAACAATCTTACTTTGAAACAAAAGCAAATAGTTATATTTTTCGACAGTCTCACGAGCGGGGTTGAAATACTGTCATAAAAATTATTCATTTCTGTAATCTTTAAACATGCTGCACTATCAATCCGCGTCCTGTCTAACAGACAACAAGAAGAAAAGAAAAAAATGTCTTCTAGTTTTGGAGGAGGAACAGACCTGACGATTTCAGGCTGGACACACTCCTCGTTTTCCTTCCGTAATGTCTATGATTATAGTTTTAATTAGCCTCAAAGTCTTTTTTCTTGTGTGAGTGTGTCTGCGTGTGTGAGCGTGTGTCTCTTCTTTCTATTTTTGCCTCTTTTAGTTTTTATACCTATGACACGTTTTCATAAGTCTAAATAATAATAATAATAATAATAATAATAATAATAATAATAACAATGTTGAAAGATTAACAATCAAAATAAAAAAATATATTAAGTCTTTCTATTGTTCAACTTAGTTTCGCAAGGAATCCATCAACAATTCTCTACTATTGTATCCAATGAATTGAATCCAATTATTCTGTCTTTTACCGAAGCCTAATGACAGAGCGTAATTAAAGTAGCCCTCGGCTATAAACTTAACAAATTCTACCCTTGTTATTTTTGGTTATTATTGTCTTGTAATATTTTTAAAGCTTTTCTTTCGATTTTTTCTTCGTTATTTTTTCTTCTTCTGTTTTCATTATTCTTATTCACTTCCCCTCCCCACTCCTCATTTACCTTTCACTCTTCTTTTTCCGCTCCTTCTGCGCGCCAAGCTTTGATTTTTGTAGGCAGACATTTTTTTTATTCTCTATTTCTTGGATTCTGATATGTTTTTTTTTCTTTTCTTTTTTTATTTAATTATTTTGCACGAAAAATCTCCACCTTTCATAAATTTACCTTTCGTTTGCAATTCATTCGCTCTCTCCAACGACGCCATTGTCTATGGTATATATGTAAAAAACCAAAACAGAACACATTGCACGCGCAATATCATTGCGCTGACATCTCATTGACGTTTGATTACGAAATTTCAGTTTATAGCAACTTTATTACTTTGTCAGAAGAGAAAGCATTTAATTTCTTTGAGTAAAACTCATTTGATCATAACAAAAGATCAGAGTGGAATCTTTTCAAATGAAACCTCAAATTAATTAAATTACTGAATTATCTTATAAGTACAAATGGTTTTATTTCAGTTATCGATGTTAGTTACTCAACAAATTATAATAAATAAAATGGTGTTCTAAAAAAAATACCAAGGACCTAAAGTTAGAAGGAAAGTGTTTATGATAACAATTTCACCCCCCCCCAAAAAAAAGATCATAAAGCTACTAAGACTCAAAGGATAACTCAGTGGAAGAGAATATGTGGAAAAATAAAACGAGAAAGAACAATAAAATAACAGGAATTAAGAAGGCAGAAGATTTACGTTGCATTTAAATTTCTGAAGATCAAACTTGGCTGGAAAGCAACAATCTGGGAGAGAGTGCCATAAGCCATAGAACTTACTAAAAATTTTCAACTGTAATATCTAACCTCTAATCGAGTGTAGCGCTTAAATTCATGAAGTCTAAGAACCAAAGAGAAAACTGATCAGAACAATTACAATGACCATATTTAGAGAAAAAGCACAGGAAATCTACGTTACGGAGGCGGGAATGTGTCTGAAGCCATGTCTCCAAGCCAAGACTAATAATATTGCACATTTGTCTTTGCATTTTATCAAGAATCTGTAAATATATATATATATATATATATATATATATATATATATATATATATATGTGTGTGTGTGTGTGTGTGTGTGTGTGTGTGTGTGTGTGTGTGATTTGGCAGCAACTTTTCTTTTAAACATGTAGTATTGAATGTTAAAGACAACACAGTCTTGCATATTTTCTTTTGAATTTTCTCATATTCTCTAATGAGACTTTTTATTTGAAAATGGTTTCGAAATATGTATTGTCCATACGATGACCTAGCGCTTTCGAACATCATTGTATTGTATTGACCCTGAAGATGAACAATGATGTTCGAAAGCGCTAGGTCATCGTATGGACAATACATATTTCGAAACCATTTTCAAATAAAAAGTCTCATTAGAGAATATGAGAAAATTCAAAAGAAAATATGCAAGACTATGTTGTCTTTAACATTCAACACTACATGTTTATATATATATATATATATATATATATATATATATATATATATATATATATATATATATATCCGATGCGATGAGAACGAAGTAATATATAAATAAATAATATATATATATATATATATATATATATATATATATATATATATATATATATATATATATATATAGGGATAGAGAGAGAGAGAGGGAGCATGCGATGGATAAACTGTCATCTAAATTACGCGAAAAAGTAAAATCACAATGACATCTCTTTTTAACAGTTGTATTTACCAAAATGACACAAAACTATCTTGAAATATTAAAGAGTAAATATATTCAATAATATCGCCATTGGCTTCAACCACTTTCTCCAGATGAATCTTCTGCAACTCTTCTGCACGGTCACCTTGTTTAAGTTGGTGATTGCTGCAATAATCATTGACTTCAATTCGTCTTTGGTGTTACAAACAGTTCTGTTGATCACTCCCTATATAATATATAATTTAACATTACTTAGTGATGAATAACATTTTGTATTATTTGAATGTAGTATTCTTTATTATGTGAATTTTATATATTTAAAAAGGTCAGTGCAAAAAATATGTTTCTCCCAGACAAAACATATTGGAGTGTTCCTAAACTTTTTATGGGTATTTTTATTTATTTATCTTAAATTGTTTCTTATTACTCTAAATATTGTATTTAATCGGTACATCTGCTTGAGTAGACATTCCTTTTTTAAAAAAGAGACGCAATCGATATTTCCAGATTAGGAAATTAAACCAAACTCGATCCCTGTCGGGAGTTCTTTAATAAGACTTTCGATATCTAACCTGGTAGAAGTTAACTTCACGGAATAAAACAGAGATGCCCGCTCAGACACGTGTATAATAAGAAACCTTAAAATTTATACAGGATGTAGGAAGACAAACAAGCGATCGTAATATTATTTATTCATTGCACAAGAGTAAAGAGAAATACTAAAATAAATGTAGTAGGACTAGGCATACTTCCCTGCTCTTCCTTACTACTGTGACAATAGACTCTTCCTACTCATGAATATGGCAAGTAGCAACATTAGAATAGTTTTGAGTAGTATTTGATTTCTATGGTGAATTTCAAAGCGTAGCTTAGATGTGGCACAAGGCCGAAAGTATGCAGCATCCAGTAAGGATCGAACCCAATTTTCCCGTTCTCTGTATGAGTATTTAATAAACATCATCATCTCTGTTTTCTCTATTTAGTCTTCTGTTCTTTCGATATTCTCTCTAACTACTGACTTCCTAATTCTCTTTTGAAGAAAGTTTACTTTACAACAATAAAAAAAGAAACAATATATTACTATCAATTATCATAATGGTTTTAACATTGTTCTGAACATCATTTAGTACATTCACTAATTTAATCATAAGCTCTCTAAAATATATTGTGGGTTGAATTTACACAGTGTGTTTGCATTATATCTACCAAGTAATACTGGTTTGATCATAAATTTCCATACTTTTCCACAAAATTGTAAGAAAAAATATCATCATTCTCAAATTAAAAACAACCAATATACAACGAATGACTTAAAAAATAATATTATATGATACCAAAATACTATAGTCTCAAAATACTATCACTATACAAACGAAACAACCTTGTAAATAATTATCTTTCATCATAGGAGACAGTATTTTAAAGTGTGTACAAATATTTATATATGTATAATATATATGTACCAAACGTTGTTATAGCCGGATAACAGTGGGGACAAGCTCATACTGTCTATACAATACCGCCATGCATGCATCTCGAATAGCCTCTATCAACTAAGAATGGATAAAGGCGGGCCACTGGCGCCTCGTAATCAGCTGATTCAAAAGAAAAAGAAAAAAAACAAGATTTTTTTTCGCGGAGAAGAGATGTTTTATAAGTATTATTAAAAATTGTTATAGATATCATTTTACCACCGCCTTTGTTGCATCGAAACATTAATGCATTTTTGTAGCGAAAATATGTATATTCGAATGCAATAACCTATAATAAAGTATTATAGGTCTACTTTTGCATTGAGCTCCTTTTAAAATTAATATGAAAGTTTGAATTTATAATTGGTTAGTTCTCATTGTATCTATATACATATGTATTTATACACACACACACACATATATATATATATATATAATTTTACGGTGTGCTATATTCATAGGATAAAGTGCTCAATATCAGAGATAGAGCGTATGTAAATATAAATATAAAAGTGAACATTGAAGTCAACTCTCAGAGGCGACAGGCTGTTTCATGCTGGACGCAAGTGTGAAGATTGCGTCAGCATGAAACAGCCTGTTGCCTCTGAGTGTTGACTTCAATGTTCACTTTATATATATATATATATATATATATATATATATATATATATATATATATATATATATATATATATATATATATATAATATATTGGCATCTGCGTGATTGGACTTCTATATAAGTATGTATTGGCACAGGTTCGAAGTGACTGTTTTGAAATCGCTTCTGAAATTTTTTTTAAAATTTACCACATTATGTATTTTGGTTTATCCTGACTCTTCTTTTTTTATTGTTTATATATATATTCATATATACTTTTAAAATGTATGTTTTTAAAATCTAATAACATTCCTTACGTTTTAAAAGCATAATAACATTCCCTTCGTTTGAAAAGCCTAATAACATTCCCTTCGTTTGAAAAGCCTAATAACATTCATTACGTTATGCTTGCCAGTGGCAATGGCAGTGTCAACGTACATAGGGCAATCAAAGAAAATATTGTATCCACCATGAAAATACAAGCTAGCATATAGTAAGAATAACACAGGAAAGTATGGGAGAATTCAGTTGATCTTTTCTATCCAACCTGACATTTTCGTCTGACGTTGTAACAATCGATTATCGCTTTTTTCGATCACTTCAAAACGCATTACGTGGAAAATTCAAGTATTTTTCGAGAACCCTTTCACTTCAAAACCTACTAATCAAAAGCTATGAAGGTGCTGCGTCATAATTAGCAACTAGTCATTGGAAACAATTGTGAATCTATAATCGTATAAAAATATCTGTACTTGTTTGATGAATAAAATTGTTAAATAAAAACAGAAAGTATTTATGGTTTAATTTAATATTAAAGTCTAAACCTTAAACTTCACGTTCCTGGAAATTCTTTTATTATTTTTATGTTTTATTTTTCAAATTGCATTTTACTTTTCGTTTTACATCTAAGATCACTTCGCACATCTACCATCTGGTAACTTCATTTTTTCGTTTGTGTCCATCTATGAAATCAAATCTTTTCATTTAGTCAGTATGTATATTATTATTATTATTATTATTATTATTATTATTATTATTATTATTATTATTATTTCCTTAGACTTCTGTTATATACGCATTTCTCAACCAGAGACCTAATGTGAGAAATGATATTTTCCACTTATCATTTTGCTAGAAAAAAACAACTAAGATGACACACATTTTACTTAGATAAAGGTCTTTGTAATGTGTGTTCTGTATTTGTTAGTAAAATCTTTTGTATTTAATTAAGGTATGGGCTACCAGGAATCCCTTCACTTAGCCTATCGGAACCTTTTCCAATCAATCTAAGTGTTCCAACTACAACTCGAATTATTGATATCCTCATGTTCAACATGTTTTTAGATTTCCACTTCAAGATCTTCGAAGATACATTACAATTTTCAGGGATTGCCATGTCAATAAAAAAGTACATTCTGTTCTTGTGGTTTTTGATCACGATGTCCGATTGATTAGCCCACGATGTCTGGGCGATTAGTTTATTATTATTATTATTATTATTATTATTATTATTATTATTATTATTATTATTAATTCCTTCATTTGTATATTCATATCAGATGTCCGTTGATTACTGCAGGAGTCTGAATGTCGGACCTGTATTGAGTTTATTTAGTAAACCTTTACAAAATCTTCAGCCCCAAACCCAGTATTCTGGAAGAGCCAAAGCAAAACTAGTATCGGTTCATATTCTTGATAACACTCTTTTGGTATGTTCACCAGTGCTTACAACTATAAACTTTATATTCAATATATAACTCAGATTCCAAACAAGTTCCTGACATTTATTTTTAAATTTTGGTATTCCTTTTCATGCTCTCTGTCACAGCTACGATCACGATCAAGTAACTTCTTTTTATTCTTTGTTCCCCGTTATCATATCCGGTCTTGCTACTTGAACAGGAAGACTGGTTCGGGGGCAGAAATGACAAAGTATTTCGTGATTTTTTTTCAGTTCTGTCTATGGTTTGTGTTGATAACATTTGTCAACATGAATGAACACCAGTCGTTTGCACAATTCCCAGTGTATGACAGACACGACCCTGTCATATCTATATTTATATTATTATGGGGTCAGTTTGCTACATTCACTTATTATGCGATTTATTGTTCCAGCTCATTATTATTATTTAATTATTATTATTATTATTATTATTATTATTATTGTTGTTGTTGTTATTATTTCAATCGCTGTAATTATCATTATCATTATATTATAATAACGAATCCACCCTTTATAATTATAAATATTATTGTTGCTGTTGTCGATGTTGCTGCCATTGTTGTTGGCATAACCATTGGTGATTAATTTCTTTTTTCTCATGTCACTGATAATATACTCTTCTTGAGTCGGATATATTTGCTTTTTTCTCATGTCACTGATAAATATACTCTTCTTGAGTCGGATATATTTGGCTCCAAGTCAAACAATGTCTTCAGTCTTTTGACGACGCCAGCGTCATACCAACCACACGAATGTGTAATTAGTTTGCAATGCCGCTACCACAAAGTTAGGGTTATCACTTGCGCAATCAAAGTGTTTGCCAAATTAAGACAAAGGCGGGAAAAGGTAGAAAAAATACCCCTTGGGAAGAACGGGTTGGAGGGGTATAGATATGTCAAGGCGAAGAAGGATAAGAATGAATGAATGAGAAAGTAGAAAAAAAGGGCTGATATAAGTTTTGGTAAATATGAAAAGGGAAAGAATTACGAGAGTGAAAGAATAATGGAAGCTCCAATAAAATGAAAAATGAAGAAGAAGAAGAAGAAGAAGAAGAAGAAGAAGAAGAAGAAGAAGAAGAAGAAGAAGAAGAAGAAGAAGAAGAAGAAGAAGAAGAAGAAGAAGAAGAAGAAGAAGAAGAAGAAGAAGAAGAAGAAGAAGAAGAAGAAGAAGAAGAGAAGAAGAAGAAGAAGAAGAAGAAGAAGAAGAAGAAGAAGAAGAAGAAGAAGAAGAAGAAGAAGAAGAAGAAGAAGAAGAAGAAGAAGAAGAAGAAGAAGAAGAAGAAGAAGAAGAAGAAGAAGAAGAAGAAGAAGAAGAAGAAGAAGAAGAAGAAGAAGAAGAAGAAGAAGAAGAAGAAAGAAGAAGAAGAAGAAGAAGAAGAAGAAGAAGAAGAAAGAAGAAAGAAGAAGAAGAAGAAGAAAAGAAGAAGAAGAAGAAGAAGAGAAGAGAAGAAGAAGAAGAAGAAGAAGAAGAAGAAGAAGAAGAAGAAGAAGGAAGAAGAAGAAGAAGAAGAAGAAGAAGAAGAAGAAGAAGAAGAAGAAGAAGAAGAAGAAGAAGAAGAAGAAGAAGAAGAAGAAAGAAGAAGAAGAAGAAGAAGAAGAAGAAGAAGAAGAAGAAAGAAGAAGAAGAAGAGAAGAAAAGAGAAGAAGAAGAAGAAGAAGAAGAAGAAGAAGAAGAAGAAGAAGAAGAAGAAGAAGAAGAAGAAGAAGAAGAAGAAGAAGAAGAAGAAGAAGAAAGAAGAAGAAGAGAGAAGAAGAAGAAGAAAGAAGAAAAAGAAGAAGAAGAAGAAGAAGAAGAAGAAGAAGAAGAAGAGAAAGAGAAGAAGAAGAGAAGAAGAAGAAGAAGAAGAAGAAGAAGAAGAAGAAGGAAGAGAAGAAGAAGAAGAAAAGAAGAAGAAGAAGAAGAAAGTTTAGAGTAAAAAAAACAGAGAAAGATGGAGGGGATTAAGAAGAATAATGATAAAAAGAGACAAATAAAAATGGAAAGAATGAAAAAAGAGGCTGAAACTATAAGCAGAGAGCAGTGATAAAAGAATGAGAAGAAAAGGTCCAAGATGATGATGAAGCACGGAAAATAAATTTAGAAATTAAGAATAAAAATAAATGTCCGAGGAGATCAAGACGAATAAAAAGAGAGGGGGTAGAATAAGGAGAAGCAAATAAAATTCGAAAAGTAGATAAACAATAAAATGAAGTGAAGAAAACGACGCAAGTCTTACAGACCACGCCCAGAAGAAAAAATGATCAGAGAAATAAATAAAACGTCAAGAAGAAGAATATAAGAAGGAAAAAAAATAGATGAGAAGTTGAAGGCAAATCATTAGAAAGGAAACATCAAAAGCTGCATTAACAATCTATAGAAGCCATGGTATCACAGGTAGGATTTGTTAAATAAATACGTCAACATTTCTTTTGAATTATTAAGTACTCAATAACAGTAAATTCTAGCAACGGAAGAAAACGAACAGTAAATAGATGTTTGATCTTCTACCGCGTGGTGACGCTAATAATGGCAGTAAAAACATGTTTAAACATGCGTTCATTAGTATATAATGCCTTGATAAAAATGCTTACTGTCTGTTAATAAGTTTCGTTACTTATAACAAAGAAATCTAAGTTACGTATAAATGTAACGCCTATCCTGACCCCACTGGATCGATGTACTCTACAAGACCGGCTGTTGTTCCTGTCTCGGTCCAGTATTACAGGTTCAATCAAAGTCTCCAGTTCACAATGTCGATTCGATTCCACTTTCCACCACGTTGTGATTTTTTTTTATCCTGGAGAGCAATTATCAAATCGTAAGATCCCGGAAGATTCAGCTGGTTTACCTGCATGTTCGTTGGGTTGAGAATCGGGCCAAGCAGAAAACAAATGAAATATGAATAAGTCGATTCGAGTTCAAAGAAAAAATTATGTATGTGTATATAAGGAAGGCACGGTATGGGCAGTAATGGATAGCGGTCCGGATTGAGGAATCGGGGAACCGAGTTCGAATTCCAGTCGAATCCATTACATTCAATTATATGCCTTTGGGAAAGATATGAATCTTCTTCTTCCCCCACCAGCTATGGGTAAATAGCAGGAGAAACCGGGTTCTATATCTTGGGATGGCAGCTGGTCTACCGCAGAAAGAAATGGCAACATACTGCGGGAAAAAAATCTACCTTGTCAGTCATGATACATGATCGCCTACGCGTGTGTCACGCATGGCACCTGACTGACTGATATAAGGAAGAAATTGGTACAAAAAGAATAATGTTTCTTTTACAAGAAAGTAGTGTATATGAGGAAAAAACAAATATTGCAACTAATTCTGAAAGAAGAGAAGTAATTTTCGGGTACCCCTTTTTGTTCTTAGTAGTTACCGTAATTATTTCACCATCAAGATATAAAGGGGTTCACTGAGAGTATTGCGCCAATATTGCAGATAACTTGAGTTCTATTCCTCCCTTATTACAGCAGCAAGCAGACGCTTTCACTGTCAATGCCTATCTATCTCTCTCTCTCTCTCTCTATCTTTCTCTCTCTGTCTCTCTGGTCCACTGCTTGCCAACTCATTTACCCAGCTCCAATTCGACTACGACTGTTTGTTTTCGCACAAACACGAGCGTAAATAAACGTGGTACTAGCGACAAAACCCCAGGGTGTTGGTTAACTTAGAATACAAACCTGATTACTGACCTCACCCTTCATGATTACAAGAACAGTCTCTTCTTCTCAATTTGTATTCCATAGTTTATAAAAACAATATTGTTTTGACATTTTATATTAATAATTCCGACGAAGCACAGATTCTCTGGGAACAAAATTCACCACAGATTATTTTTCTCATATATAAACAAAATTCTATATTACTATAATTATTAATATTTCAAGCGTGACCATTGCTCTCTGCCACATAAATTAGCGATCAGTAAGGAAATTGTTGTTCCGCGTTAATAGAAATTGACAGTTGTATCAATACAATAAAGCCTAAAAAATACAGCCTCAGAATAAGGCCGGGATGATAAATGCAGTGCCACAAGGTATTCAACAAATAAAGCAAAAACTTGAATTTGCTGTTGTTACCTATACATCATACAGCTTCGAATTGGCACCACCAGACTTCCGGTTCTTACTAGAATTGAAAGAGGCGATGAAACTTGCTGTTTCTGTGCACATTTGTATAAAAAGCACAATGTATATTTTCTTGAAAGACGAAATTTTTTAAAAAGTTGATAAAACGTTTTCAAATGGTCGCTATAATGAAAGGAAAGCATTCTTGAAGAGAGTGAAATACACTTCGTTTTTTTTACTAGTTTCATTATTCTTAGGAGTACTCAAGTATAAATGCCCAAAATAAATTGATCGCAAGTTTTGTTTTGTTTACGGAGCATCAGCCATAATAATAATAATTTATTTTCGAGTGTTTGAAAATAGCAATGATTTTTCTAGGTGCGAGTGCTAATATTTAACCCATAACTGGGAATGTTAAATATTCTGTTTTTTGTGTAGTAGTGACACTAATTTCTTTCTATTTCAATAATCGAAAATGTTTAACATCGAAAAACATAATAAAAATTAATTCATTTTAATAATATGTGGAAATATCCATTCTTTGCCTGAAGACAATCGCGAGACCCGAAACACGTGTTGCAAAATTATTGGAAATAAATCATAATATATGTTTAAAAAAAAAACACATTACAACCAAAAACGTTTGCGGTTTCTCTTTTCTTTCTTTCTATCTATCAATCTATCTATCTATCGATCTATATATATATATATATATATATATATATATATATATATATATATATATATATATATATATGTGTGTGTGTGTGTGTGTGTGTGTGTGTGTGTGTATGTGTGTCTGTGCGTACGTGTGTATGTGTATATATAACTGGTAATTGTAAGTAATTGTATATATGTACGTGTGTATGTGTATATATAACTGGTAATTGTAAGTATTATATATGATTCAAAGTCTATATCAAATAATTATGTGAAATACACGTATTTTTCTTTATGTTAATTATACTGACCAAGCTGATATAAGTAGGACGAGAAAAAGGATGGACACAGAAAGCATAAACGACAAAAAGGAAAAGTATAATAATGTTCAGAATGGTTGCCTCATCAAATCCTACACTGATTGTTCTTGTTACCAATTGTATTGTCAAGGATTTCAGCCTCGTTCGAGGGTCCAAATGGGATTCATAATGTATATGCCGAATGTGAGGAAAACATGTGTAATGCTGTGGAAAGGAGAAGAAATGTAAAAATCAAAGGAGGAAGAGAAGAATCATAAAGAAGAGAAAGGAAGAGGAATAAAAATAATTGAAAGAAGAAAAGGAATTGAAAGAAAAAGAGAAGAGAGGACAGGAATGAATGTCGTGGAAGGAAGAGGAGAGGAAATATCTTGAGGGAAAGAAAAGAAGAGAGAAAATAGCTAAAGTAGAGAAATGAAAAGAATGGAAAGGAAAAGAATCGAAGGAAAAAGAAGAGAAAGATAAAAGAAAGAAAAACGAGAAAGGAAAATGATGGGAAAGAATCAAAAAAAGAGGAAGGATGAGGAAGGGAAAGATTCGAAAGAAGACAAAGAAAAAAGAGAGAAAAATTGAAAGAAGAGAAAAGAAAGGAACGAAAAGGAGAAAAAAGTGAAAAGAAAGAAGAAAATAAAAAAAAAATGGAAAGGAGGTGGAAGTGAAAGAATAGAAAGAAGAGACAGAAGAGAAATGGAAAGAATTGGGAGAAGAGAAAGGAAAATGTAGGGAAATAATCCAAAGAATGAAAAGGAAGAGGAAGGGGAAAGAATGGAAAGAGGAAGGGAAACAATCGAAAGAGAAGAAAAGAAAAAGAATTGAAAGAATCGAAAGAAAAGACAAGAGGAAGTGAAAGAATCGAAAGAAGAAGAGAAAGAAAAGGAAGGGAAAGAATCGAAGGAAGAAAAAAGGAAAGGAGAGAAGAGAATGGAAGAGGAAGGGAAAGAATTGAAAGAAGAGTAAGGAAAAGGAAGGCAGAGATGTAGGATGAGCCGTAAAACGGAGGAAAGCTAGATGAAACAAGGGGGATATGAAGGAGGAGGACGGGAAAATGTAAGTGAAGAAGAAAGAGTCAGAAATAAAGATGGGGAGAGAACAGAAAGAGAGGAAACAGTACAACCAAGTAAGAACCGACACGATGGAAATATATAGGAAGAGAAGTGAGGGGAAGAGTGTAGGAGCAACCGTGAAAGGAAATGGAGAAAGAGAAATGAGAGAGAGTTGTAGTAGAAGAAAGAGAAAGAGTGGACGAGGAAGAGTGAAACGGGGCGGGAAAAGATAGGGTAGTAGAAGATTCAGAAAGATATTGAAAGGCTGGGAGACTAAATTGTGGAATGAAGAAGAGATGAAGAGCGGATAAGATCAAGTGAAAAAATGGAGGCAATGGAAGTAAATGGGAAGAGAACACGCGAGGGAAAGGAAGAGGAGACGAACAACCGCTAAGATGATGAGGAAAAAAAAGGAGGCAGTGGAAGTAGGAAGAGAACACGTGATTGGAAAGAAGAGGAGACGAAAGGGGAATTGAATGATTTGACAGAAGGAAAGCAGAAGGAAGACGTAAACGACGAAGAAAAGGTGAAGAAAGACGTTGAGAGAAGGAGATATAATGAACAAAGAAGTAAATGGACGAAAAGTAGAAAAGGCTACTCAAAAAAAAAATATATATATATATTAGACCATTGAACTTCATTCATGAATTTGCTCCAGGAGCTCTTTTAGCCGAAGGCAATGTTAAAGTGAAAGGTTTGTTGAGATGACTCGGCCACCTGGTCATATGAGCAGCCCTACTTTTTCGCTGAATAAACTGACGGTGATAACTGTCCCTTCGGGGAGTTGGGTATCTTTTTCCTTCTTCAGCAAAAGACCTTTTCTTGATCTTGTTTTTCTCGTTCGAATTATAACATAGAAAAAAAAAGCTAGGAAGGATAATAATAATAATAATAATAATAATAATAATAATAATAATAAGAAGAAGAAGAAGAAGAAGAAGAAGAAGAAGAGGAAGTCAGAAAATCAGATCTCATCATGATAACCAAGTTGAATTGTCAGGTAGCATAATATAGAATGAAACTGAAAACAAGTGAAATGCTGGAAAATTTATCATAACCTTACCAGAGAACTGAATATTCTTCAGAATATAGAGTTGATGTGTGCTGTACTTTCATTACTGGCGCGTTTGGAACAGTCCCCAAAAGTATTATGAATATGTTTTAACAGTGAAATCAACGAATAATCAAAACCCACCCGACAACATTAAAAAAATAAGTTCAGATACATCAGAAAGTTTTGGGGAAATTATTACAATTGCAATTTGCCTTCAGCTGATCTTCAACGAATACAAGAAAGTGTCCTTCTTCTTTTATGTATATTGTCTATTGAGGACGTTGGTGATGAGTGCTCTCAACATCTTCCTCTCTTTTGTTGATCTAAGTAACATTTGTCACATTACCGTAACTTTTAAAAATTTGCTTCTTCCATCCATTCATGCAAAGCCGTTATGCATGTTACTCACTCTTTCTCCATTGTTCTCTTCCCTTCAATAGGCATTTCCACATTGTGTACACTCAAAACTTCATTTGTCTGGTTTTAATTGTAACGATATTTTTTAAGTTCCATCTTGCTCACATGTTCTGTCAATGGTGTTCTCTACATTCGTTGGTAGGACAATATCCCTATCACTTCAAGTTTCGTCTCCCACTGTGATATGATGGCCCAGGATTCATTACTACATAGAAGATTGGCTACTGCATAGAAGGCCACAATGCTTTTCTTTTTTTCTAATGAAGTTTTCCTATCTCTTAATGCTTCGCTTAGTTTCTGGAAAACATTTTTTCATAATTCCTGTGCATCTTTTGATTACTGTATGAAATTTTCTCCTTCGCTTGTTTCTACACTACCCAGATAGTGAATTTCTGTACTCGCTTGATTTCGATGACCCCAATACAGAACTCATGCTGATTATTCCCTATTTTACTGATATATACGCATATATTGGGGAATTAAAATGAGCCACAATAACTATCTTGTTCAGTATTTGCTTGTAAGTTGTTAAAAGTTGGCTAGGCACCCTAGAGGCTGAGGCACTATCTCTGTTAATGAACCATAGAGTTCAAGAGACGAAAGGGTTGTGTTTTTAAGATTAAAGGAAGAGGCAGCCAAGGCAACTTGGCAGTAACGTCCAGATAGTGGGGGACACGCTCAAGAAAGGAAAGGACTGAGATACACGACGTGAAACTGTTTCTAACTAGGCTAAACCTGCAAGGTTATTCATTGCGTTTCTCAAAACCAATTTTGCGCACATTTGGCTGTTATGCATGAGTCTGGTATAACTTTATCAGACTGTGTCATGATGGTTATATTGAAGTGCGTATATTTGTGCCCCCTTGTCAGTTTGTTAACCTTTTTCTCTCTCGCTGAATAATAATAATAATAATAGCAATAAAGAAGAAGAAGAAGAAGAAGAAGAAGAAGAAGAAGAAGAAAATGTGCCAGACATTTAACTTTACTCTCATACAACCCCTGAGTAAAACATGTTTGATGGTCAGCGCGAAATGTAGTTTCAAATAATTTTGCAATGCCACCTGATATGACATATTAGTATGAGCAGAATCATATTGTCTTTCTATGCGCGCCACTTCATTCAAGCTTAGAAGTAATAGGGTCAACACATGGTGACCTGTCCGAAGTTAAATGATTCAACAACTGTACGCGTCTTTTTTTTATCTGTGAAATGCTACCGAATATTAGAGACGTGAACTTTGATAATACAGGATCTGATCAATTTTACTCAATCAAAATTGATGATTATTTTATATATTTGCTCTCATATCCGTCGTAAAAAATAAAAGACATTATTATTAGTGAAACAGGCTTTAAGTTTTTAATATTGATTTTTCTTTCTTGTTTTTTTTTTTTGCGCGCGCGATCATCTTTTGATACTTTGTATCTCTTCATCTTCTCTTTATATTACCTTTGCTACATTTTATGTATTTTTCTATTGTTAAACTTCTTTCTGTTTTTCATTTTAGTTTGGAGAGCTTCGCTTTTTGTTTTCACTGCGCTCAGCTTAGTTTGGCACAGTCAGAATTGTACTCATGTCTTAACGTTAATGTTTAACCAGACTAGCTCGTTACAAACTAACCCTCGTCAAGGATTTCATCTTCGTTTAAGCTATTCTTTCTTTTTAGTCTATATTCTCACTGACAAAAAAAAACAATTAAATCATTTTTTATTTTATTTACATTCGGACTAATATTCTCATCTTTGTTGTCCTTCTCACAACGTTTCGGCCGTTGTGACCTCCGCTTTTCTATCAGGTTGTATGCTGATCCGAGTAACCTGGAAAGGAATCCGAATTGAACCTATCATTTAACTTGTGCTCGTTCCGCTTTTTATTTATTCAGATATCTCGATATATTTTTTTCATTACTCCTCAAATATTGTTCACGCTGTTTTTATTGCGCGGAAGCCTGTTCTATTCTACTGTTCAAGGCAGGGTGCACTTGAACTAAGTGGCAGCAGAACGAACAATAACAGTACTAAAAAATATAACCAGTAGACAAAATATCCCTAGTAGAACGAGAAGAGTTTCCTCCCATAGACAAAAATGGCGGCTTCAGTTCGGAATTCCCTGTAAGTAAATCGGATCGACGTATAACTGAAGCCCGAAACTTTCTAATAATAACAGCAAAGATGAAGACAATAATTCTCGTGTAAATAGTGTAAATAATGATAACCCGGCATCCGAGAAATTCAGACAGAAAATATAGTAACATGTATATTCCCACAGGATAAAACGTCTTCAGTCAGTATGTGCCATGCGTGATATACGCGTAGGCGACCATGTAACTTTAGATACATGACTGACGTGGCAGATTTCTTCCCGCAATAGGTTGCCATATCTTTCTGCGGTAGACCAGTTGCCATACCAGGCTATTTACACATAGCTGGGGAGTGGGGAGAAGAAGAGGATTCATACATTTACCCAAGGGTATTAGCACGTAAGTGAATGTAATGGATTCGACTGGATTTCGAACTCGGCTCTCCGATTCCTCAACCCGAGACGCTATCCACCGTGTCTCTACCATAAAACGTTTCACGATAGTTATATGATCGCCACTTCGGAAGTTGTCGTGAAATTATTAAAACAGAAATCCCGTCGTGTCGTATACTTCAGCTTTCACTTGTTTTGGAAGACTGCAACAAGGCGCGAACCACTGAAAAAAAATATATCCAAAGATTTTTTAATGAGCTACGACACTCAGATTTTAATGCCTCGCTTCGTCTGTCGACCAGTCTGTCAATGCCAGCTGTATTTGACATTTCTGTCATTCCAAACTAGAAACTACTCTACGCCTACACCCGTCATTGGTATAATTGGTATCATCATCATCATCATCATCATCATTGTCCTCCTCATCGTCGTCATCAGTAAGCAACGCCCGAAACCTTTCTGCACTCCGAAATCTTTACTTTCGATCTCATTTTCATATTAACTTATGGATTTTGCTGCCGCTGTAACGAGTTAACATGATCGCTTGTCACAGTCGGCGGTGGATAGGCACAGAAGTCAATAGCTGGACAAGAAAAAGAGACCCTAACTCTATTGCCCTGTTCTCCTTTCCCTTCATCTTACCAACCACACTGCCCCATCAACCGCACTAGATGTCAACACCAACCTTATTCGAAATTCACAACGCCCTTCCCTAATTCGTCATTATTTTGCTTGGCTATAACTTAACACTATAGTTTTAAGAACTCTTCTGTTTCCTTAAGCACCCCAATCTTAATCCTATCCACGGGTCGCCCTTGCCCTCCTGTTGCTGGCGACCACATAGCCGGAGTACAATCAATGTTTTTATTGTCCGAGTGCTCACTTCCCGCTGATAGAAAGAATAGGACACCGGAAACAGGCGCTAAGCCTGCGGCAACTCTCGAGTACAACCAGGGAAACATCGACGGTAGGACAGGACCCAATCCTTACACAACTGAGTCCATTCCACCTTTATTTAAAAACGATCTTCTACACGCGATTCTCACCTCGTCTCCATTTCTCAATAAACGAAGTCTCTTAGCTTCGCGCTTTTAATTATCATTATTTTTTTAAAGGAAATATCAATCACCGTTTGTTTTCGTTGTTTCTTCCTTATTTTGTTTATTTATACCTTCCGTTTTTTTTTCTTTCTCGTATATCAGCGCCAAACTTTTAAATATTCTGTGTGCCTTATTACTTTTTTTCATAATCACAGGCTCTTCTTTTTTCCCTTTATTACAATCTTCCTTATTCTTTTTCTTGTCCCATGTACATGTTCTTTCTAACTTTCTTTCTTTGCGGTACATGTTCTTTCTAACTTTATTTCTTTCGTTATTTCTTTCATATTTGATGTTTTTCTGTACGGAAGGGAAATGAAATGGAGAAATAAATTGGGGAGAGAGGGATGGAGAGGAAGAGAAATAGAGAAAGAATGTGAGAATCTCCATTTCTCTTTCTTTTAATTCCCACCCTCGCTCTACGTTCTGACTCATATATTCAGTTACTTTCGTTATTATTCTGCACGGGAGTGGAATAAAATGAAGAGACTGATGGAGAAAGAGATAGAGATATGGAGGGAAAGAGAAGAAGTGAGTTTCTCTTCTTTTACTTCACACGCACTCCCAGCTGCTTACTCAGATATTCAATCACTTCTCTCGCTCTCAGTTTTTCTCTCTCTATCTCCCTTTCTTTCTATACCCCTCATTCTATCGTGCGGGATGTATCTCCATTTCACTTCTTTCCTTCTTTCTTTCTTTCTTTCTTTCTTTCCTTCTTTCTTTTTGCATCCAATGCCTGTTATTTTCTTTCCTTTCTTTTTATTATCAACATTATTCTCTTCATCGTCTTCCTTTTTCTTTACTTTTTGCATTGTTCATCCTTTTATTCCAGTTTTCAGACTCTTTCATCTTTACTAATACAATTTCTCTTTCTCCCATTATATTCACCCCGATTTATAATTTACTTTTATTATTATTTTTTTGCTATTTTCGCTCCTTTTTATCCGAATTCAATTTTTCATTCTTTCCTTTTCTTCAATATATTTTCTAAACAGCCTTCTTCTCCCATTCTTTTCTTTAATTTCCTTCTTCAATTTTCATCTGATCCCTATCGTCCTGTGAAAACGCTTCCTACTTCTTTTTCTTAACCCTCAGGCAATACAGCGCGGTGTTAAGGACAAGTTATATTTCCTTACCGTTCTTTCTTCAGTTCCCTCCCCTATCTCTACTCCACAGTTGTTGTTGTTGTTGTTATTATTATTATTATTATTATTATTATTATTATTATTATTATTATTATTATTATTATTATTAATATTAATATTATTATTATTATTATTATTTCATCGTCTTTTTGACGATACTGTTTTTGTGTTTCTTTCCTCGCGTATCAACTTCGTTCAGTTTTGTAGTTTAATTATTATTTTTTCGATCTTTTGTTATTCTTAATATTATTGTTTTTTTTTAATTTTATTGTTGCTGTTGTTGTTGTTATTATTATTATTATTATTATTATTATTATTATTATTATTATTATTATTATTATTCACCTACGAATTTTCTTTCTTATTTCATTGTTATCAGCATAATTTTCCTTCTTCCTTCGTTGCCTCTGACTTTTTCCCCGTTTTTCTTTTTCCCCACAGAGAAATTCCTTTTTCCTTTTTCAATCTCCATTTCTCATTCCTTTTATTTTCTTTCACTTTCTTCTTTTTTTCTCCTTCACACGTCTAATACATAAATATATTCACCCTTATGTTTCGTCCCCTTCTACTGAACAGGCTAAACTCGCCGTTGTATTTCTTCTTGTGCGACTTTTTGGCCAGGGGCAAACTCCAATTTCCCAAGTGTCTTGCGGCGAACCCTTCAAAGGGGCCCAACTGTGTAAGGCCATTGCTCTCTAAGACGGAATCAATTGAATTAATCAACCTCTTTTCATATGATTTTAGAGTAATCAGCCATGTGTCCGTCGACACTGGTTAGCCGAGAGTCTTGTCTGTAATCCCGGTAACAATTTATCAGGGGATAATTGGTCGATGTGATCTTGTCATGTCACTAGCGGGATTGAGGGCTCGGGTATGAAGTGGGCATGGAGCAAATCCCCCGTAGAAAATGACACCAACATTGATACAGCACAAATGCGTCTCTCCAGCATCCACATGGGGAAGTTCTACATATTTACAAAGCGTTATACACATAATGGTTTGTTATTTTCCCATATTTGGCTCTTCTACATTTATCTCTGTATATAGCACTCCCTCCCCCGAGATACAGACATTTAATTTGCTTGCATATACTGTTCATAATGTTTGTGTACCTTCGTACGACACAAAGGGGAAAGGTCAAATGAGTGAAATATTTCACTATGCCAATCTTTCATCTGAGAAAGGGCTTCTTGTTTTAAGTTAACCATTAAACATCCTGACTTTTTTTTACTTGAGCGTCAACAATTTTGAATAGCATTTAACACTCACAGTAAAAATCTGTAGGTTGAACTTTATATATTGTATATATATTATATTCGATAAAGATTTAATGAATATATTTTTAATCGACCCATTTTTATTTTAATTTAAACACTGTGTATAGCGTCTATCAGCCTCCGCGTTCGAGAAAGGGACAAACGATGGCTTATCCTAAAAGGGAGACGCAGGTTCGATCCCTACCAGATATTTATTTATATTTCTAGAATGCGCAGGTCGGTAGACGAATTACACACTGTTTAAATAAAAACATTAAAATGCGGATTCAATTTCAAGTAAAACTATCCACTATAATAATGCTTGAAGAAATACATTTGTTGACTGGTAGTTTTGCATCTTAAGTGGTCATGAGTTACTCCTCTTTGGGCGGGTCTTATATATAGGCTACTAGGCGCTTATGAGATGTGGAGGAAAAGGAAAAAACTTTTTCTATTTGTTGGTTTACATTATTTACAATTTTGACCTTTTTCTGGCTTATCTTGTTCATTTATTTTCATTTTATTTCACTATAATTATTTACATTTTGTACACTTTTATGTTTAATTTACTATTCAATTTTATGCATTAAACTTCGATTTTTTATTTTGTATAATTTGTTTGGTTATAAACTTTGACATTTGTAATTATTATTATTATTATTATTTTTAAGTTGTAACATATTCTTTAGTCTTTGGAGTAGAGATACTCTTGTAGATAGCGATGTAGTAAATTGTTTTCGCGTCTGTATTTGAAAATGAGATCTGATATTTTCTTTCGGAGTTTATATTGTTCTGGAATGATTATTAATGCTATTTTCTCCTCTAAGCATAGGTAACGTTTTTTAAGATGTTGTTGCTACATGACATTGCATTTTTTATTTTCCATTATTACTTGTGTTTTTGAGATTCCATATGAGTTTTTAGAGGGGCGAGCGACATGCATAATTTTGTTGTTAAATTTTGTTTTGCGGTAGTAACTTCTATATTTCCTGAAATCTTGTATTTCCTATTGTTTTCTGTTCTTCCTTTGTATTTTAAATAAGTTTTGTATATTACATTGGTTTTTAGACAGCAAATATTTAGTGGGCAGTCAAAGTTTTCTAAATTTATTTGAAAGGTGGAGAATGTGGTGTACTGGTGATTTTTTTCTATTGAGTTTTATGATTTGCATGATACTTTAAAAGCGGCTGTCGCAAGTTTTAAAATATTTCTGTAGGGCATTAGATGACATCATGATGATACCAGACATAGAGAGAAAAGTACAGGAACTGTTTCGCAAGGTAGTTTTATTTTATTCATTCCACCCCAATTAAGGTGATAAAGACACTAAAACCCAAGGATTTACTATGGATGATATAAACTGAGAAGATTTTATTGAAGAGAAAGGACAATAAAAGAATAAGGATTAAGGGAGCTAAAGATAACTATTGGCATTGCAATTAAACATTTGAAGATCATAGTTTACAGGAAAGCAAGAAGCAAGTTAGGAACCCAAAAGCAAGAAGTACGAGAAAAGGAACAATTATAACAGAACTTAAGGTTACGTATAATTCATCAGTAAAAGGTACCAATATGGTACTATACTTAGACTCAAGAAGTCCAGGTACAAGCAAAGAAAGTTTATCAGAACAATTACCATGAAAATATATATATATATAACAGGTGCAGTGAACATACGCTGCTGTGGTGGAAAGTGACTGAAGCAGAGATGCTATGTCAAGACCGACAACATTACTGATTTTGTTTTTGATTTTGTCAAGAATTTGTAAAAACATAACAGAAATACCAGACCAGATCTGACAGCAAGATTCAATGCACTATCAAAGGGCATGTTTATAAACATATATGCCAACTTCTGACAAGAACAACTGTACAGTGAAACCAAATTTCCTAGCAACGTACCTAGCAATTGATTCGACATAATCGGTCTACAATATGTCATTGGAAAGATTTAGGCTGAGAGGATCGACGAGTTATTCTTCTGTAGGTTAGCATCGGCCATAATGCTGGTAGGTTTACTAAGACGATTACAAGAACCGTTTCGTTCTGGAGGCGTTAAAATGTACAAGCAATTTCTTGTCTCAGATAACAACAGATGGAAAGTAATTTTTTTATGATCAGCGGCCAATTTCACCTTATCTAACCTATCGGATTACCATTAAGACAAAGGAAGATACTTTTGTCATAGATATTGAGTCAAGAACTGAGGTTATCGAGAAAGACATTGACGAAAATTAAGAACAAAGGATAAAGTCGTCGCGAGTAATGTAAAAAGTTATAGAAAGATATAGAAAAGTGTCCGTTTAAAATTTTATATTGCGATTTGGTAAGAAATCGAATATTCAACTAGAAACACCACAAGCCTTCAAATTTTGAACAAAACCAGTATGACAAACACTGTCAAAAGCCTTCGAGATACCTGATTTTATTCCTGTCTAAGACTTGGCAGACATTTTTAGCAATAAGCGTTACCTGATTTTCTACTTATAATTGAGTCTCTGAAATGTGATATGTCTGTTCATAATTTTGCTATCATCTCCGAATCAACACATTGGCAGTTGACCTAGAGAAGCGAAAGCCATATTGTTTGCCTGAACGAAGACGCTTTGATATGAGATATTTACTCAATTCAGAATTGATTAGAATCTCTAGTTTTTTTGTCGAAACAAAGTAGAACGCTTATCGAGTGGTATTCTGAAGGATTCAACGATTTGCCCGAGTCCTTAACAAAACGGGAACTACAGAAGATAATTTCCAACCAGCTTCAAAACAAGAAGTATCAAATCATTTATTATGAACTTGGATCAGGAGCCAGTTAAGAAGCACATTTCGTTAAGACCATTGCAGATACGCAATTGATTCGGAGATGATAGCAAAATTATGAACAGACTTATATGCATATCACATTAGAATTGGGGGTGAATTTACTAGCAATGCCTTTTGCTTTATCAGCAGAAGATGTTAATACCACGAATTGAGTGGAGAGAGGAGAGACTGAGGATTACTCTTATTTACCACATTATTGCAGAACCGACAGTCCTCAAGAGCAATAAGCTTGTCAGAGGAACTACGGTGTCAGGGACAAGAGACTTGACCTGATTGAAAAAGCTTTGAAATTATTATGTGCGTAGACAAAGGGGCACTTGTTATGAACAGATATGCCACGTTGGTACAGCCAGAAAAGTGATGAGCTGTAGCGGCTGAACAGGCAGATGTGAATCAAGGAGATTGTAGTTTCACCTGGTATTTCAAGAAAACTTCATACAATTATGCCATACAAGATGGCAGAAAAGCACCA
>OZ038493.1:104832610-104854714 GCA_964036315.1 Acanthosepion esculentum
TTCAATGGCAACGTTTTGGTCAGGATTACCGATACATAATGCAGGGTACCCCGATAATTCTGGTTGTTGAAATATATGAATGGAGCGTTGCCGGAGTGGCTCTCTACCGCCTCTACTGGCCAGAAAGTGGTCAGTCAGTTATGTGTCATGCAAAATAAACGCTTAGGCGATCGTGTATCTTTCGATACATGACTGCCAGAGGCTGATTTTTTCCCGCAGTACGTTGCCATTTTTTTCTCCAGTAGACCAGTTGCCATCCACGTCTATAGAACTCGGTCTGTCCTGCTATTTACCCATAGCTGGGGGGAGAAGAAGTGGATTCACACCTTTACCAAGGGTATAAGCACGTAAGTGAGCGGCATGGATTCGACTGGAATTCGTGGAAGCAAGTGTTAATTAATCTCTAGTGAACATTAGTATATACATTTAAAATTTACCTGTGTATAGTACAATCGTTAGCTGAAAATACTTGACTTTTAACCTTTTCAAAAATAATACCTGTGAATAGTGCGATCCCGGACGCACCATAGTCGAGTATATATATATATATATATATATATATATATATATATATATATATATATATATATATATATATATATATATATATATATGCACACACACATATATATACATACACACACACACACACACACACACACATATATATATATATATATATATATATATATGTATATATGAATTCTGAATGAATAAACTGCTACATTAAGAATTTCGTCTATGATTCAGACCAAAAATAGTTGAGAAATTTTGAAGATATGAGGTTGATTGATTCGCTTTATATTTACCTCTCCCTTGTATCTAGATGCAAATGCTTGCTGACTCCATTCAGATGACTATCGTCGTTTTATTTTATTTTATTTTAATTATTTATTTTTTGGCGATAAAATTAAGGAATATAAGAAAATATAATGTAAGTGATTTTGTTGAGGAAGGAGATATAGTGTCGGATCCTGGACTTAATATTAACCCCGAAGCATGTTTGTAAGTGTGTATACATACATAAATGTCCAAACAAGTTTTACTGAAAAACGTCGAAATGTTCTGTCTATTTAACATTTTATATATTGGTTTTCCAGAATGAAGTGTTTCACATCAAGACGACCAATGCAATTCGCACACATATAGATCAACATATAAAGCACCAGAATAATAATAGCATAGAAATAATGATAGATAACACCAAAATATTATATAGGACACCTTGCAAAGAAAGACATACAATTTTATTATAATACAAAAGTATTAAATAGATTAAATTAATAACGTTAGATAAAATATCTTTCATCATAGATCATATATTGCAATGTGGATATATAAAAAACAAGAGCAACTATAAACGTTTGAACGTTGCAAATGAGCTCAATTTTAACAGACTAAACTAATATAAATACGGGGAATTAGTTCCATAGATCTTGCTAAATACACTGAGTTCACGCAATTCTTGCTAACGGCAGTTGTGACAGTCAAAAGTACGGAAATGTACAAATTGATTGTTGAAAATTTTCATTCCTAATGTAATACATATAGTATTTATATATATATATATAGTATTTTTATATATATATAGTATTATATATATATATATATATATATATATATATATATATATATATATATATATATATATATATATATATATATATATATATATTCCGTTTTGTTGGAGTTAAGGAATATATATATACATGAAAATTTCTCAGAGTTAAACTGTAGATAAGACAATTTTTTAAAAATATAAATGACAATAGGAAAACACTATTAATTGCTGACGCGTTTCGTCCAATGTGGACTTTCTCAAAGTAAAAAACGAAGTGAATTTAATTAAACACGAAATTAATAAAAACAAAAGACAAAGTGTTCTTAGCAACTGGAATGTAGGAAACGCTATTTTCATATTGTTAACTGAAAATAACGTCAGTTAATGTCACGTGTGGAGGATATTATCTGTGTTGGCGGATTTAAACATTTTCTTTTGATTTTATGATATTGTGTATGTTTGTTTGTGAGAGCAGTAATTTTGTTAAGAAAGGTGAAACAGGGAAAAAGCCTGGGCGTAGATTAATATTTGGGTAATGTTCTATGGCGGCACTCTCTAGAATTTTCCTTCTGAGTGAGTTATTTTCTTTCTTTATAAGTATAGCATTTCCAAAATCAAAATTATGGTTGAATTTATTCCTATGTATTACTAGTGCATTAGCTAAGTTGTTTATTGTAAGGTCTCTTTTGCGTTCATAGATACGTTTTCTTTTAAATTTCTACTTGTTTCTCCAATATATTGGGAGAGACAGTTTTGGCAATTTATTTTATAAATGCCTGCTTCAGGAATGTTATTGCTATTATTGTTTGAAGGTCTTAGTATATCCATAATTGTTTTGGAAGTGTTTGTGACTATTTTAAGATTACTTAAGATTACAGAGTTGGTCGGTAGTATTATGTATCTGTTTTCATGTAATTTACTATTGTGGATTATGTTATTAGTTTTGTTTCGATTGTATATTTTGTATGCCTTTCTTGTTGCGTTGTGGATGAAATGATATGGCTATTGTAGGTTTTTGAATGTGTTTTCTATGTATGTTTCTTCTTTAAATATTGGGGACTACAGATTCTTAATGCTCTTAGATATAAACATATAATAATTCCAGATTTAATTTTAGAAGAGTGGTTTGAGTAGAAACTGATCAGATCATTTTTGTTTGTAACCTTTCTGTAAACGTCAAAATTGAGTTCGTTATTATTTCTATGTAACAAGATGTCCAGGAACGGAAGAGTGTAGTTGGTTTCAGTTTCGAAAGTGAAGTTTATTGTAGGTTCAACGTTGTTAAGTTTGGAGAGAAGATCCGTTAAATTGGTGGTTTTTGGATATATTAATAATGAGTCGTCTATGTATCTGAAATATGAAGAATTTGTAGGGAGAATATTTTTGAATGAGTCGCTTTCTAGAAATTCTAAAAAAAATAGACATGCAAGACACCGAGATGGTTACGCTAATTGTTTCGGTAATAGCTCAGGAAAAGTATTAAAATAACTCTGCCCCTCCAGATGCGGGTTAAATAGCAGGGCAGTTAAGCAGTCTAGACCCGATTGATAAGAAGACTAGGAGAAAAAAAGCTCTGATTTTAAAATCACTGAGTCCCCTGCAGCTGTGCAAAAGATGGTTATGCATGCTGTGCAGATAGCATGTCTCTGAAGCAAAAACATGAAGAATACGCTCTCTCGTAGGTTTTGTGAGTTAACAAAAAGTAATCATTTTTCAAAGCTTGATCCTCACATTAAATCAGCCAAAATAAAAACATTAATATACGACAAAGATTTGTAGACGTATATTTAGCTTGTTTAAAACCGTGATGTTTACACATATGTCCACAGAATCCAACGCTTAAATTAATAAGAAAGACCATATATTTATCGGAATATTAATACAATTAATTATACTTATTTTATCCTATTCCAATTTTGAACCATGGGCCAAAAAGGTATTTAATATATGTATAAAATAATTAGAAAATATCCCCAAATTTAAAACAATCGATCCTGTTGTTGTCCGGATTAAGAAAACCTGTCTAATGACGTCAATTGCTTGAGATACTGACAAAATTTAGCTCCTGATAAGGATCTAGAGAGTTGAAAATAGTGGAAGAAAAATATCCAAATTTTTTTATCTGTATATTCAACATCTTATTCCAAAATGGGGAGAATATAATTAAAATTAAGTATATAGGCGTATGGCACAATAAAACACATGCATATACTAGAGAGAGATTAATTGTTAAGTACATTTGAACAGATTATGATGTGTGTATATATATATATATATATATATATATATATATATATATATATATATATATATATATATATAATTGTCATCCACAGACAGACTGTTTCGCTGTATCACAGCTCGTCAGTGTGGCTAGACGTCCGGTTGCCTCTAGCTAGGATCGAAACCCGACTGAATGGGCGTCAGTCGGAAATTCTATCACTAAGCCGTCGGCGCACGACAGGGATGAAGATGAATTTTAGCGTATTTATTCTTAGATTTAGATAAACACACAGTGACTGACAATTCTGCTGAAGAGTCATGCTATATTAGCTTTAATAGTCACTGTTTACAAACCCACGCTTCCTTCCTAAAGAGCTCAACCGAAATTAGTTTTCAGGAGCCAATATTATTGTCATCCACAGACAGACTGTTTCGCTGCATCACATCTCTTCAGTGTGGCTAGACGTCCGGTTGACTCTAGCTAGGTTCGGAACCCGACTGAATTGGCGTCAGTCGGAAATTCTACCACTATATATAACCAGGCTGAGATAGATAGATAGATAGATAGATAGATAGATAGATAGATAGATATGAATAAACGAACTTGTTCATCTCTCTACGAGTAAGGGAGAGAGTTTCGAATAATAAATTTCTCCAAATTATGTAAAAGCCGGCGTGGAAGTAAGAAGTACATCAACAGAGGAAGATTTGGAATAACGCTTACAGTAAATGTCAGAAGAAAACTCCCAGTGATAAAAAAGGCAGAATATGACATAAAGATCGAAATTAGTTACGAAAGTCATGCATTTATTATCTTTAATGCCAATCTCAACAACGTCTTACATTAGATATTATCGCAAGTGCATTCCTTTTCATTCAGCAATAATTGTCCCGTATCAGGTTCACCCTTATAAATGCATCAAAGGTCTATAGAATGGGAATTACTCGCTCTTTGTTTCATTCTGATACTCTCTCTTCTCTCTCTCTCTCTCTCTCTATATATATATATATATATATATATATATATATATATATATATATCTATGTTTGGACCTAGTTGTCGAAATGTTCTTTTATATGCCACTATTTATCCCTCATTTTCTCTTCCTCTCACTCTCTCCTCAAATATAGCGCTAAGTATGATATTATTCAGGTTATCAACACATTCATAATAAACAGATTTTGAAAAAACTGTCGGTTTCTATCTATCTATCTATCTATCTATCTATCTATCTATCTCCGTACATATATATATATATATATATATATATATATATATATATATATATATATATATATTTCTCTCTCTTTCTTTCTCTCACTCTCTCTCTCTCTCTCTCTCTCTCTCTATATATATATATATATATATATATATATATTTATATACACATACATACATACATATATATATATATATATAGTTTACGAAAAACTAGGTAATCCGTATGGGTAGACCCAAGGAGGATAAAATCCAGAGCGCTCAATATAAATCAGAGCTAATAATTTAAATAAAAACAGACCACTTTAAGGTTCCATGTAATAAATTATTTCAACACAGCCCTTTTAAAGGACCGCGGATCATCAGATTTTACTTCCAAAGGTTGAAACGAAAATGAAAAGAAATTTACACATTTTTGACGGGCAGTACTAAGCATATGTAAATTAACGAAGTGAGAAATTGAAGGGGGAGAGAGATATGATTGAGTTAGATGTAAAATCTCTATTCTTTCAAATTTAATATTGTTTGAGGCAGTCCAGACATTGACACATTAAATCGGTTAACTTAACGGAAGTTATATATTGATATGGAAGGGGGAGAGGAGAAAAAGACATAAAGAGAAAAAGAGAGAAATGAGTCATGAGAGAAATTGTCACTAACTTTCTTTGGAATGAAAGGCCCGAAATAGACGCTGTTGTTTTGCTTTACTTTGAGAGTTCATAAATATTATAATGTTTGATATAAATTTGAATGTTTAAACAGTCTATAAGGAATTTAATTTGATGTTTGTTATCGATTTAAGTTTTTTTTTAAAACTTTATTACAAAATTTGGGGGGATTTATGAATATATATGAAATAGTCGATTAGAAAAATATTCATAGAATTTACATTACAATACTAAAATTTTATTTTAAAATATAACTTTACTTCTAGTTGAAATTGATTATTAAGGTGATATCTCTATCAGTTTGAATTTTATTCATGAATTTAATTTGCGACTATTTTTAGATTGGTAATTTCTCTTACTTAAAGTTTAGTTTTTTAGTTAATATGGAGTGATATTTGAAGATAATATTAGAGATCTTGCTCTGTTATATATTGTATACACATCCACACAAGTTTCACATATACATACGTTCTATTACATGTGCAGTCACTCATACAGTTACACATGTACCAATATACATGGGGCGCATATTTATATTTTTATAACATTTAATAGCGGCACTCTCGTTAAATTTTCTGTCTAAGTAAGTTACTTTCTCTTTTATTACCTGTGGCATTCGTTAGATCAGGTTTCTGGTTGAATTTATTTCTAGGTATAAATAATGCATTTGATAAATTGTTTTGAATATGATCCTTTTTGTATTCGTAGACACTTTTTTTTCATTTCTGGAATTTTCCACAATGTATCGTGATGAGCGCTAGTGGCGGTTTATTTTATATATACCTGCTTCATAATTATTATATCTATTATGAGTATTTTTGAATCTGATAATATCCACGACATTTATGGATGTGGTTGCAATTATTTTGATATTGGTAAGATTGGATAAATTGTTTTGGATAGTAAATGTTAAGGAATTAGTACATTATGCTATTGTCATTGTTATTTTGGTTACTAATTTTTTGTATTTTTTGCGGTTGTATATCTTGCATATATATATTTTTTTTATGTCTGTTTAGGTCAGTGAAATTATTACCGGTGTTCATATATATATATATATATATATATATATATATATATATATATATATATATATATATATATATATATATATATATATAATTTAATTTTCATAATGAATATTTCCAAAAAATACATTTGGAAGAAAGGGTGCAATTAAACTTTATCTGGAAAAAGTTGATATATCTTAGTAATTAGATTGCACATGTACTGTACGCATTACTGGCAGTAGATACCAAATAGAAATGCAAAATGTCATAACTGAGGTTTTTATTTCGTTTAATTTTAAGTAATTGTTTGACTGCACAAATTACACCTTAAAAATAGTCACAAAGCCCAACAGAGCATTACATGCAATTCACTATATTGAGAAAAATCATTTTTGCTCACTAGATGGTTCTGCGAATTTGCCAATATTTGCTTCTGCATCCAATTCGTCTAAAAGTTCTTTTTCAATGGATTGCAAGATGTATGATTCGAAACTGTAACATTTTTAACCTTGTTTTATGATCTTTAGTATTGAGTAATTGATAGTGTGCAGATGACTCTACAAAGAGCATATTCATGTTTAATACTAAAAAGGTTGTCTATGTTTGTTTCTTAATTGCATTTATGTTTGTTATAATCGGATCACTCCATCAGGGGCCATTGCCATCGGACAAGCTGACACCCAGACCGTTCCGCCACTGCCAACACATATTCATACGAATTTACAACTTCAATAAATTCTTGAAATACAGACAATTAAGAAAATCTCTAATCGATATCCTTTTTATGTTTGAATGTCTCAGCATTTTAAAGTCGGCTAACGCGAAATCTATACAACGGTCGAGTTGAAAGAAAAATGAAATCAATGCCGATGAGCTGTATCAATTTATCGAAAAAGAAAAAGGTAAATTTTTAGGCTTATCAATAATTCTGACAAACCTATTACAAAATATTCGATTTATATCCTAACTCTTATTGGATGTTAAAAGATGATCAAAATTTGAATTACAAAGAGAATCATTTGAGATATTAAAGATAACTGGAGTTATCAACATTTATGAAAGTTAATATGAGACGGTGTCAAGACAGTGGGAAGGAATGTTGTTTTATATCAGCATTTAAAGTTGCAAAGAACTGCAAAGAACTGCTTATTATAAATATTAATATTCCTAAATTTTCCCATGTACTTCAACATAATTCTATGGTATCGCTAGGAGATACGTAAGGCAGAGAAAACATTATTTACTCTCCATAGATTAGATTGACTGAATTTCAGAGAACCGATTAGAGATGATAGAATTAATTGGTCTTATAAATTTGTTTCTATTGCAATTTTATTATATTTTTCCCCTATTTTAGGCACACGAAAACCTGAGCTATAAATGCAAAAAGTAATTTTATAAATCAACTGGCAAAAGACAGTTATTTAACAAATGATACTATCCTTTAGTTACAATTCTTAAAATTTCTGATAAGATGGAAGAATAAATATAAGGCAAAGTTCCCAAAGAATATAACAAATGCATGACAGAACAAATGGAAAGTGTATGCTTTTTACGACCAGCTGGCCAGAATTGTATATTTCCTAACCTCTTTTGGTATTCGATACGCAAACACGGTAAAAGAATTATCTACATATGGACGTTGGTTTATGAGACTAAAGTGCTTGTCAGTTTTCTCCTCATGCATATTTGGACAATATGATTATTCTAAACCGTATTCCCGCTGATTAGGACTGCGATAGTTTATGGCTATAACCTGTTTGCTATATTGCCTCCAGATCTAACATATGTCATCTGTGCATTTTCATTTTTAATGGTAAATAGCATTGTAGCATGGTCGAGAATTCAGAATAGAGCCCCCCTGGTGGCAGCAAAAGGAAATATGGAAACATAAGCATCCGCTGAATTCCGAAAAAATCCGAATCATAAAAACAATTTTTTTTAGCAACGTCTCTGTCCATTTTCGAATCCTGTATATCTTATGAGCTAGCCATTAGATGCGACGGTCATCCTTTTAAGATGTCGGAGTTCTGTGAATACTAAGCTAAAACTGGCGCCAATGTCATGGCTGCATAGAAACGAAGTGTGCATTAAAAGCCGAGGCAAGTTTAGAAATAAATATTACGGGATAGGGAAGTGTCATGGATTTCTATGCGTTGATTCAATGTCGAACAAGCAGGATAAAGACCTCGGCAGTGTTCAGCGCTCCTGTTTTGTCTCTGTCTATATATCAAAGACAGCACGTAAAAGAATTAATATTCGTCTTTTCGTGACTCCGGAGACACACGAGAAGCTGGTGGCCAAAGGATAGAATAAGTTTCAAGGATCTTTTTTTAATACGAAAATAGAAACCAAAAATGTAGATCTAAAAGCAGGTGAGGAATAAAAGTATCGAAAATAAGAAACATTAATGTTAGCAGTAAAGAAAAAAAAAACAAAAATAAAAAAAACAAAACGAAAGAGTGGGATACGATATATACTCTTGTCTAAGCCGACTTCATGCATAGCGCGACCACAGAATTATTTTGCATTCATTTTACCTGAATTAATTTTAATTAATTGCATTAATTTTAACCCCGCCAGAAAAATATTACCTGTGCAACTGATGACCGAAAATGCTTAAGGAATTACTTGTGTATGGTATGACCGCGTATTCTTGGCGTAAAAAATGATCATAAAAACTCGCACTATCTACGAGTATATAACGATAAGCAAACAATGAGAAAATATGTTAATAAAAAATAATTTGCTGTTCAAGGATGAATAAGGAAATTAAATTTTATTAAAAATTCTCAATTTGCAAGACGTTTCGAATTGAATAATTTGCATACGGCCATCATCTTACATTAATGTATCCCTACTTACCCATGCGTCATACTACGCGCAGCTTAGAAATATATAAAAAATAAAGGTGGTGGGGAGAAATTAGAGAATAGAAGAATATTGTAAATTTCCCCGTCGTAGGTATGACGATAAACTACATCCGCGTCCTCAGTAAGACGATAAACTACGTACAACAGCAAGGCCTCTGATCAGGAGGTTTTGTGGAGCGTGGAACCACCTCTTAATTACTGGTGGTAGTGGTAGCACTTTTTAGGGTCCCAGTTATGGGCAAATAGATAACCCTCCATACTGGGGTCAACACATTATGAAAGTATAAAAATTGGTTTTTATACCAGAAATATTTTGTAAAATTTATTACCAGCAATACATTTTTGAAAAAAAAATATTACCAGCAATATATTTTTGAAAAGAAAATGTTACCAGTTATACATGTTTGAAGAAAATGTTACCAAAAATAGATTTTTGAAGAAAGAAATGCTTCCAGAAATAAATTTTTGAAGGGAAAAATATTACCAGCAATAAAATTTTTGTCGTCATTAAATAACCCATTGAGATTGATATGCTGTAAAATAAACCAAACCAAACCATTGTAGGCTTCCGTTTTTTACGATAGATAAAAGCAGCGACTTGCTTGTTCAAAATTCTGTCCTTTAGTGATTGAGACTGGAATGACCCATCAAAGTTACCTGGGCGATAATATATGCGGGTCGTGCTCTGCTCGGACTATATGCCACCTCCATTCTTGAACTTACTGACAAGATCCAAAGCCATACAGGGCATTACATTTAGTTGCAGGAGTTTCTCGATCGTTATCAGTGTTAACAGCCAACCGCCTTCGGATCTCCTCTCTGGGTATGTTGACTGAATTTACTTCCAGAGCCTTTACCATATTTGGATATGACCGCAAAGCAGCCTGGGTTCAAAATCAGGGTATTTCTTCCCTTAAGTGGGCTAACTTCCTTGGCAATCGAGCTCCATCTATCCGAAACAGCTTGTTATGAAGTGTTAGTTTTTCACCTTCGCCCATTCTTCGGCTTCGAGCTGGTCTTAGTTGGCTATTTGAGACGTATGCCACGAAGGCATTTTATAGACAGTGGGAGCTTATCCCCACTATCACCCCGACTATGACAACCTTTGGAACATATATATCGTACATTTATAAACATTATTTACATTATATGTCTTAGAATATGCACCACGCTATTTTGATGAAATCAAGATTGAAAAAGTCTTTCATCAAAAACATCTAATTTTATGAATTCATAGCATGAATAAGTCGTTCGGAAGGTTCATTTATTTCCTACAAAATGAAAGCCACAAACTTTCAAAAACTTACAAAATATACATTTAAAGAATTGATTAAATTAACATTATGCTAAGAAAATAAACACAAATTTTGTCCTATTTGGTACCAAATACAAGTGCTGTCTGTTATAGTCCTTTAGAAAGCTTCTACTTTGATACACCGATGATAGGTGTCACGGGGAAAATAATTTTATTTTACGTGAACAAAATCTGCATTAGTGAGGCGAACTCGCTTCACGGTTTTTTGCTTTAACTGAAACATCACAGAAGTTTCATTTTAATCCATTTCAATTCATTTTAATTATTTCTCTTTTTTAATCATTTCACACCAAGGAAGGCGGGAATGCAACTAGTACGCATGCGTACTAGTTGCATTCCCACAATCTCTGTATTCCCGCATTCTCTGTATGCGTACTAGTATGCATGGCATTACAGAGATTGAAATAGAGAGAAAAAATTGGGTATAGGGTGGATTGAAGAAAGGATAAAAGATGAACGGGATTCAAGAAGGGGGGCGATGGACGCTGAATTTAAATTTTTGAAGATTGTACTTATCAGGGAAGTATGTAAACGATAGGGAGTTTCACAAGCACAAAGTTCTAGAAAATAAACTGTTGAAGTAAAAGTGGCGGTTGTATTTAACTATTTGAACAGTACAAATGTGAGACTTAGATGCCAATCTGGTAGCACTCTTAAATTCAGTTAGTTTTCATATGATGTAAGCAGTACTCTCCAAAATACATCGGTAAAAAATATCAACGTCTAAGTAAAAAAAAATTATCCGCACATAAAAATGACTTAAAAATTAAATAAAACACTCATTACGCTTGTGTGCTATTAAAACCTTTGTGATCACAATTTTTACGAGGAAACAGTTTTTTTTGTTTTTTAAAAAGGAATATAAATTGCCCAGGTGAAGATACATTCAAAGTGATAAGGTCATTGAGTTCACTACGATTAATATACGCCCATTTAATTTCAGTTTATGCTTTGTTCTTATTAAATTAGTGCTGAAAATTGTGGGACGGGTAAACCTTCAAAATATAAAAAATTAAAATAGCATAAATAGATGAAAACTAAGCTGAAATCAGTTACAATCTAATTTTTATATAATTAAAAGGTCAAACGCCCAACGCCATACGATGAATCACATTCTTTCTTGCTAACATAGATTTTGTGCTGGTAAAATACTAAATATTTTATGATGACACCACTTCATCAACCATGTATGTCATAGTAGTATCTTTCAAAATTATTTCCTATATCTACCATATATTCTAGGAGCAGGAAAAATTAAATGATAACCACAATTGTGTTTTAGCGACGAATACATTTTTATCATTTCACCTCAAGTAAGGCAACAAAGCCACGAAGATGCAAGGTTTTACTGAATGTGAGTGAATATGAAAGAAAAACACTATTCAGAGGAGAATACGACAAACAGACCAGGAATTAAGAAGACAGAAAATAAAGATTGATAATATATATAAATTTTTAAAGATCAAAGAGAGTTACTCAAGCAATAAGAGCGAGAAAAGAAAAAATTGAGCATAAAATTTACAATAACATCTAGCCATTTCAACAGTAAAATAATGAGATCTATCTGCCAATCTAGTACTGCAGGAAGAGTTTCTGCTATGAGAGACCAAAAAGCAGTGCAAAAAACTTGAACATGAAAAAGTATGTGAAACCTCTGACGAACCTTGTTACACCAGCACAGAAAGTCAGAAGGGTAGAGGGCGAAGATCATCTTGAAGAAGATGCAAAATGATCCTAGAACAATATCTATCTATCTATCTATCTATCTATCTATCTATCTATCTATCTATCTATCTATCTCATTTGAACTTTATATCATTCCTTCATGAGCTTCTGATTCTTAACTCTAATTAATTAATAATGAACATGTCATTTACGTTTATGATCTATTTCATCACGATTCTTCTGTTAAGCTTACAGTGAAATTATACATGCTTATTGCTCAAGTTAGAGTCCAACAGTGTTATAAAAAAACTCTGAAAATCAGTAAGGTATCTTTAATCATTTCTAAGATACAACGTTTCAAATCTTAATCTAAAAATTGGACAATTTTGCTGTTACACCCGATATATATATATATATATATATATATATATATATATATATATATATATATATATATATATATATATATATATGCAGAAATATAGTCTTAAAGTGTGCTATATTTATGGGGTAAAGTGCTCAATATCAGAGATAGATCGTGTGTAAATATAAAAGTGGACATGGAAGTCAGCACTTAGAGGCGACAGTCTGTTTCATGCTAGTGCAATCGTCAGGCGACTAGTGCTGTTATTTTTCTCGTCCACTTTTATATATATATATATATATATATATATATATATATATATATATATATATATATATATATATATGTATATATATATATATGTATATATATGTATGTATATATATATATATATATATATATAGAGAGAGAGAGAGAGAGATAGATAGATAGATAGAGAGAGAGAAATAGAAAGCAAGAGAAAGAGAGAGAGAGTAAATTATAACAGTTGCGTCATTTTTTTTGCATGATTTCCAAGCGTAAATTATTTTAGAATTGCCTGGTTACTTCTGCGATGAAGATCATCATAATTTGTAAATCATATTTTAAATAGAAAAAAATAGAACAGTTACTGTACAAATATAAAGAAATGTTCAAGGAAGATATTTTTGCCATTCCTTTTTCAAAATTGCTTATTTTGAAGTTGTTAAGCGATAAGATATGTCAAAATAAAATTGACACGCGCAAATTGATTCACGATAAGGTGTACTCAAAATGCGATAACTGTTCTCAAATACAAAAACAACCAGGTTGAGGCGAATTTTAAAACAATAACAAAATATCTGTTAAATACTAATGATGACATTCGTCACAAACAGCTTAATTATTGTTCTTTGTAGGAGTCTTGGCATATGACACTCCAGTAAATAATCGCTTTCAGAAGCTTTTGATCTTTCCGACAATATTTTGAAAATAAGACAGTCAGAAAATAAGACAGTCAGAAAATTGGTTGGAATTTCTATGAAATCTGAAAATAAATGTAATGTTGTGTTGAAGGAAACACATTTCGAATTGATGAGAAGACATGCTCAACATTATATTTTTCGAAATTTGAAAATTGTAATCATTCTTTTGTAATTTTTATTTATGCACATTCTTGTTTATAAAATTGAACTAAATAGCATTTACATTGCGTACGACTATGTTTTCTTATTCGATGCTTGATTCCAAGCCATCCTATTCCCCAGTGAACAATGGAATGAATATGCCTCAATTTTGGCATAAAAGCTAATTTCATCAGCTTCACTTCTTCGAAGAAAAACTATAGAAAATTTGATCTAAAACGTATTTGTTTCCAGTATAACGAACCTAGATATTTGTTTTAAATAATGATGACACTAGAGAAAACAGTGTTATGTAATATATTCCATTAGTACTATGATTCGCATCAGATTTTGACTTTTAGCGTTTATCAAGGTTTTAAAGTCTATTGAAGATTTAGAAAACATGACAACCAACGTTAGAAAAGCACGCCCTTTTCCTTCATTAATTAAGAACAAAATTTTCTTTATAAATTTAGCCTTGTAGGTATCTCCACACACTTCTGATGAAAGAGTAATATGAGGATGAACTTTTTAAAATTGAGTTAACCCCAAGCAAGATAGTAAAGCTTCTAAGGCATAAAGGATTACTGGGTGAGGAAGAATGAAAAAAAAAACAACAGAAACATTACTAAGGAGAGAGAAGAAGAGAAGAGTCAGGAGGTCAGCAGGTAGCGATTGACATTGCATTTAAATTTTGCCACATTAAAGTTGGCTGAATATTATGGAGTCGGAAGTGAGTAACACAAGCGAGAAGTGTGAGAACAAAAATTGTTAGCATAGAATTTACGGTTACATCTAGCCTACTCAACTGTACATTGGTGAGCTCCTCCTAACAATTTTCATGAAAGTATTTATAGAAAATGCAAATGAATGTAATCATTTGGTGGTGGGGAAAGTCACTGAAGCCGAGCCGCCAGATCGGATCTAATAATATTGCTGATTCCTTTTTGGAGTTGTCAAGAATGTTTAGATAGATAGCCGGAACACCAGACCATACGTCACAGCAATATTCTAAGTATGTATGAATGCTAGACTTATAGATATGTTTGATAGATTCAGGGTGGCGGATTGTCTAGCACGACACAGTGATCCAAATAGCTTGGCAGCTGAGCTAGCAATGGATTCAATATAGTCTTTCCACCACATGTCAGCCGAGAAAATTAGATCTAGAAGACGCAACGAGTCACTCTCCTGGAGGTTAGCATCAGCCATGCAGAGAGGGTTTAACAGAGAGCAGTTTAGTTTTGAAAGCATTAAAAATAACAAGCCATCCTTTGCCCCAGTGAAAAAAAGACTGAATATGCTTCAATGTTTGCATAAAAGCTAATTTCATCAGCTTCACTTCTCCAAAGAGAAATATTGGTATAAAATGTATTTGTTTCCAGTAAAACGTACATAGATATTTGTGTTTAAAATGATGATGATACTGGAGAAAAAAGTGTGATTCAATATATTCAATTAGTACTTTTTTATGTGAAGAACATTTACATTTAAATGTATTGAACTTCTAATGTCTTCATTATGATGTTCTTACCATGTTTATGGATATCTCTTCTAGTTCTTATATTTTACAGTTCATTCATTTCCCTACCGTTTACAGAACAAGGATTTAGGTCGCAATTACTATATCACCAAATTCACTCACGAACCTTGTAACCCATCACTCTATTCTCCTGTGGGACAATCCTGAGTGTATAACTTAGAGCCATAACCTAACCCGCATGCGGATGAGAATAGTGCTACTACGCTTGAATCTACTGCTTCATCCACTGCTGAAGCTTTGCTGTTGCATCGATTTTTTTTCTTTATTAAAGACTCTTATATCGTATTTGTTTCTATGCTAAGATCCATCTCTTATCCCAAACTGTAGGTTAAATAGTATTAAATAGCAAAAATCATTGCTATCTCCAAAAATGTGTTAATGCAATATAAAATAGAGAATTATTCATACAATCCAAAGACTGTTTCGAGTTTTAATAAACCAAACAATGTTGATAAGTCATAAAAAACAAATCAATCAATCAGTCAAAGCATTCTTGGATGTTCTCCCAGCTTAGCATATGCTCTGATATTTTCAGACGTCTGACTCTCTAGTTTATTCTTTGTGTAGTATTTTTATGTGATTTTACAGGGGGCTAATGACTACACGTTTCTTTCCATACACCATCAGTTATGTCTGATCTCATTTCATTGCCTCAAAGAAAGTCTTTCAATTTTTAGTGACGGTTAGTTTCAACTTTATATTATTTTCTACAACTCCAAGAGATGGAAAAACATAAGATTCTTGATCCTGTTCTACTGTGTTATGTTTGGCTCGCTTGAACTGCTTTTTAATATTGTCCTGATGTTATATGGAGAACAAATCTTCGTAATCTTTTCTGATCAACCCTCCAGGATATGGGAGACAGCCCGTAGATTTTTTTGTCAGTACTACGCCTAGACACTTCACCTGCAGAATCTGAGGAGGATGTTCGTGTTTGTCTTTCTAAGCTGGTCACTTAGAATTTTTACAGTGTTGAATTAATTGGACGATCCATTTTTTACGCTGTATATATTGTGGGAATTGAAATTAAAGTATTTTAACGTGATAGTTGACTGTGATATACGGATGTGGTGAACCCATTCTTTGTGCGAGTTATTAGTATTATATAATAGTATTATTATCACATAATAATAATAATAATAATAATAACGATAATAATAATAAATAATAATAATAATAATATCATCAAATAATAATAGTAATAAATAATATTATTATTATTAAAAATAATAATAAATAATAATATAATCAAATAATAATAATAATATTAATAATAATGTCAAATAATAATAACAATAATAAATAATAATAGTATTATTATCAAATAATAATAATAGTAATAAATAATAATAATATTATTATTATTTTCAAATAATAATAATATTAAATAATAATATTATCAAATAATAATAATAATAAATAATATCAAATAATTGAAATGCGTTTGAAAATTGTTTGAACGAGACCGAGAGAGAGAGAGAGAGAGAGAGAGAGAGAGAGAGAGAGAGAGAGAAAGTTATAAATTACTGTTTATAGTGATAAATATCAGAATCCTCATACTTAATTCTATTTCTGGTTATCTTAGTTTCTCGAAGAATGTTTTTAGCCGACTTAAGATTTCGGGGTCGAAATTTACTATAATTCTTTGCAGAATTTATTTGGTAAAGTTTAGTAATCATGATGAGACCCAGTGAATAATTATCCTGTGTAAAAACATTATTGTGCTAATTATCAATCTCTCGCTCACTGAACTGGTCATGGGAGATGGTTAATTTATAAAGAAATCTTGTGAGATAGAGTGTTAGTGATGATTCTTAAATTATTTCCACATTGTTTTCAGCAGAGATATTTATCACGAGACTCAATAGACAGTTTCGAGTATTAACGAGACTTGCCACGAAGTGCGATACAGTATTAGCTGCGATAAACCACAACTATTCAACAAGGTGAGACTTTCAATAAAACAACAGGGAAGTACAACACATTGAGACTATCAACCATATAATAATCTAATGGTCAAAAGTGCAACAATAGGAATAAATAAGAACGAAAAATTAGTCCACTGGTAAATGTGAAGATAACAGGGAATTTGACATAATGACCAATGGTATTTACGCAAATGGAAATTTGTTTTTGTTTGTGTATTGACTCGCAAATTTTGTGCATCATTCACTTAGAAATGGATCTCAAAATCTAACCCAGAAGACCAAATGCTTTTGTTGTATTCAAGAAAAAATGTCAGTTGATTTCTGTTGTTCCAGCAGAGAGCCGGATATAACTGAACGAAACTTAATAGTTGCACTAAGATGGCGACCTTAAATAGGGAGCCGAAAATTTGTGAAACTTTTAGCCATTGTTGGAACATTTGGAGCCATCCAAAAGAAGCGACCAACTGGAACTGGAAATCGGAGGAAGAATAAAGATTAGCCGGACACCATTATGATTCGAACCATAATAATATTGACATTTTTGTAGTTTTATTGCTAGTGTAGGTTTCCAGTTACTCCAAGTACGATTAGTCAGTGAATCAAATAGTTCGATTGACAACTTATAATAATAATGACGAGTAATATCTACCAATATCGTAAATAACGATACAAATGTTATTACTATTGCTGCTGCTGAATTATGCTATTATTATTATTATTTTTATTTTCTTTGGTATCTGGCGTTTACACATTTCTTTCCAGGTCCCGCCCAGGGACCTAAGGTTAGAAATGGCATCATGACACTTTCCACTGCAAAAAAAAAAAATAATTACATAGATAAAGCCCTTCGCAAAGTGTGGGCTGTACTTGTCAGAACAATTTTTTGTATCTCTTTGAGGCATGGACTTCCAGGGATACCTTCAATCAGCCTACTGGAATCTTTTCCAACTAGTCCAAGGGCTCCAACTACAACAGGCATTGTTGATGTTCCCATGTGCCACATTTTTGAGACTTCTATTTCAAGGTCCTTGTATTTTGACAGTTTTTCGAATATCTTCAAAGATACATTGTAGTCAGCAGGGACTGACATATCAATAAGGAGGCACTTATTTTGTTTGTGGTCTTTAATAACAATGTCTGGGCGATTGGCTTTGATTGTTATGTCAGTGTGTATTGTGTAGTCCCATAGAATTGTAACAGGTCCTATCTCCGTATTATTATTATTATTATTATTATTATTATTATTATTATTATTATTATTATTATTATAACAATTATACTGTTACTACTGTAACGCCCAATAATTTTAATATGACTATAACCTCTACCCCTACCACAAAACTGGCGATCTTCATTTTCTGTCTCATTGAAAACTATTATTGTCCTCTACCAGAGTCTTTCACTCTCAGTAGCTCCTTCAAACGCCTATTGCCTTGCTTGGGGTAAAATGATTAAAAGCATCTGTGTGATCATAGGAACGAATTCGCTGATTACATAACGATTTTTGAAATAAATGTAATTCATATAAGATTTTTGTAAATTATTTTTCTATGCTAATCCTCTCTGGAAAATCAGTAAGGAAAGAATGCTCAGTGATCAGAAATTAAAGAATGCCTTTCCAATAAGATAATGTTGTATGATAGGTTAAAAAAATTGGAGAAGTTTATCAATGTAACATGTTTCACTTTATTAAAGTTTCATCAGAGTGAATATTCCGTCTTGTGTATACAGTGAGGGGAAACAAGTATTCGTACACATAAACATTTTTAATTTAATGGATTTCCAACTAATGAAATAAACATACTTTTCATATAATTAAATGTTGACGGATGCATAATAACTAAATATGCATAGAAGAAAGAAAAAATAATTTAATAGAAATAAATCCCATTTACCCATTTTAATAGGTGAGAAGTATTCTCACAAGAAATAATATATAATGTTCATGTAATACTTTGTAAAAGGGCCATTATTCACTTCTACAGCAACCAACCGCTTCTTGTAGTCCTAAATTAGTGATTTACAAACTTTAGTTGGTATTTTTATTCCATTCTTCTTCGCATATGATCTTCAGATCCAGGATGTTTGTTGGAGCACTTGATTGGATTTTAATTTTCAAATAGCGCCAAAGATTCAGGATTACGTTTAAATCCGGAAACTGATTTGGCCATTTCAGGATATTTATATTATTTTCAGCAAGCCATTTCTTCGTAGACTTTTCAGTGTGTTTAGGATCATTAACTTGTTGGAAGATCCAATCAGGATGGAGTTTAGGATTTTCAAATTTGCTTCCAAAATATCTTAGTGGCATATCAAACCAAATTCTAAACAATTTTTGTGCCAAATTTTATTTTGTTTTGAGGTATAATAATGGTTTAGGGATGTAAGCCCTACTAATTAACCCATAGCTGGAGGGAGAACAGGTAGATTCGTATCTTCCCAAAGATTATTTGCACGTAAGTGAATATAACGAACCCGACTGAAATTGGGATTCGGTTCTCCGATTAATTCCGAGTCATTGTCCGTTACACAACCCACACATCCAAGATTACAGCACCTAATCTTCCATTCAGTCATCTGGGTACTGACCAGACTCCACGTTGCTTAACTTCGCTGATCTTACGGGAACAGGTGTTTCAACGTGATGCGGTCGTCAGCTGGGTGCATAAGGATAGCTAGGAAACTTTCAGATTCTTGAATATCAATCTCACTTGAAAATAATGCATCCATTTGTCCCATACTGTGATATGAATGAAGAAAAATACAGAGCGCCCCACAAAAAACACGAAATTCTAGATTTATTATATGAAGAAATAAAATTAACTAACATGGAAGAAATTAACTATATATTTTACTATACTAATGAACTAAAATACATAGCTAACATATAAATTTATTAATCATTTGTTGTTCCCGGATGCCGCAGATATCAAATGATATATCAAGGTGATTGTTCTCTTTAAGCAAGAACATCCAACTTAGGGTCTGAAAAAATGCCAAGAAATTTTGCCAGAGTTCGTTCGTTGGAACACCACATCTAGCATTTGTGTTTTTGTTCTGTTGTAAGCTACTAAATTTCTATCCTTTGTTTTGTTTCAAATAACTGTGACAAAAATTCCAAAAATTAAATAAACGGTACCAAATTTCCTTTTATTTGGACACACTGTAGTTTGGTCACATCAAAAATTTAGATTGTTGGATAACAATTTCACATGGAATTCTCTCTATATATGGTCAGCTGTGTTATTTGTATAAAAAATGAACAGAAAAAAAACATGCTCCACCAAAACATTCTACTTAAACAATGACGTTATGAATAATTGTACGGAAAACAACTGCTGTTAATCCTTCGAAAAAAAAAGAAAGAAAAAAAAACAGCCTCCGTTGCTTAATTGTTGTTCGATAGAAAGACCTCGGTACTTGATTATGTCGTAAATACGACTGTATTATCACCAGGACATTGTACAACTACAAAAAACAAGATGACAATACAAACGCACATCAACTTGGCTCCATCATTCCAAGTGTCAAAACACGATAAACTTGGCACAACAATTTTCTTTCCTTTTTCTCTCTTATTTTTCCCTTAAACTTGGTCCATTTATTCTTCTACTAATTTAACAGTGAAAGAACAACGTCTCATATATTCTGAGTCCATATCTACTATTATGAATCTATTTTTGAAAACAAAACAAAAATTACACGTTTCCTTGACGGTATATCGAAGAGGCTGACTAATTCTCCTTACCCTACGGTCCTAGTAAACTGCCTTTGATACAACATATAACTTGTTTCGGGATGGTATATATATAGAGTGAGGATAGAAGATTGCGCTAATGAATAGAGAATTGAAGAAGGCTTATTTTGGTTGGTCCCACCCTACAATGACGGAACGGGTTTTCGAGTCTTGATTGCAATTTGATGATAAAGTGTGTAGCAAAGCTTTCCATCCACGAGGTAAAAAGAGGAAAATATAGTTTGGGGCTTCCTTGTCTAATGGAGCCCAGGAGGGGCGGGTGTTGTCTGAATTATCCGGACTAGACACACGTTCTCGTTGTAAAAATTGCTTTCTGTTATTCAACATACTTGAATGCCATCCGTGTGCAAGACGGACCCCCGGGGATATATTTGTGGGGCAGGAGTTAACGAACCGATCAATTGTTCTCTAACATTAGCAACTGTTCTCAGTTTCACAATAACATGTTTTCTTGCATGTTGGAATGGACAGGCATGAGTGTGTATGATTTACTTTGTCTAGGCTGTGTGCGTTAAATTGAGTCTATGGGCATGCGTCTATGGATATAAATACATATCCATACACATATTAATATATATATATATATATATATATATATATATATATATATATATATATATATATATATATATATATATATATATTATATATATATATATATATATATATATATATATATATATATATATATATATTAAACACACAAGTTCATTTGTTTTATGGGAGGGTGTCAACTTAGGAAGTGAACTTGTAAAAATTAATATACGTGAATATCTGCGTGTATATATGTGAATATAATGTATACTTATTTTGATTCTTATGCCACGCCTCTTATTCAAAATTATGCATGTATCTGTATATGCATTTAGAAAATTCAAGTATGCGCATATATATAT
>OZ038493.1:104854914-104959914 GCA_964036315.1 Acanthosepion esculentum
TAAATTAAAAGTAATGGATAAAAAATACATCATAAAAAATAAAATGACTTTTAGCTGCAATTGAGACGAAATCATAACATGATTAGACATTAATTGAAACAGGAAAGATACGGAGAGATAAACAAAGAGAAATAGAAAGAGACAGAGAGAGAGAGAGTGAGAGTGAGAGAGAGAGATAAACAAAGAGAAATAGAAAGAGACAGAGAGAGAGAGAGAGAGAGATAAACAAAGAGAAATAGAAAGAGACAGAGAGAGAGAGAGTGAGAGAGAGAGATAAACAAAGAGAAATAGAAAGAGACAGAGAGAGAGTGAGAGTGAGAGAGATAAACAAAGAGAAATAGAAAGAGACAGAGAGAGAGAGATAAACAAAGAGAAATAGAAAGAGAGAGAGAGCGAGATAAACAAAGAGAAATAGAAAGAGACAGAGAGAGAGAGAGAGAGGAAGAAATGATAATATATATAACATCCCTAAGTATTCACGCATTTGGACATAAGGCAGTGTGTGTGTAACGAATGCACGGCCGCAATTTTCGACGGATTTGCACCAAAATTTACATGCACATGCTCCAAGTTAGTGAGAAGAACAAGACCGAGTTTGCATTTTTAAACTCCCATCGATAGTGGAAATAATCGTAGTTTTCATGTAGTTTGCGCCCATTTTCTACTGGCCAGAGTGAGAGCCTATAGCTGGCTACCACGAATAGGCAGGAAGATTCTATTGGCCAGCGTGAGACCCATCAGCTGACTGACACGAATGTTAACTAGCATGCTAGCATGCAAAAAAAAAATCGATAGCTGCATTCGTCACAAGTGGGAAAAATTTAAATCTGAATGGCTCTTTACTCCAATTGGCTCATTCGCTTGCTTAAACTCAACGTTGATTCTGATTCCGCAGAACTGCGTTGGGTGTGAAAAAGTATTTGTTGTTAACATTCTTTTTCATTCGGTTTTTCCAGTTATGAGTCCTTTTTTAAAGCTGATCGTTTTGTGTTCATTTTGTTTAGTTCTTTTTTTCGTAACAGATTTAATGTTTAGTATCGAGTTTAGAAAAAAATCACAGTGTGAGATAGGCAAGAAGTAAAGCATGTAGCAACATCAGCAAGAAAGGGCAAAAATATTTTAAGTCAAGTGATAGCGATTGGTGTATGAGTGGTACGATTTTTGAATCAAGCACGGGCAACGCAGGCCATGCTGCTAGTATATATATATATATATATATATATATATATATATATATATATATATATATATATGTATATATATATATATGTATGTATTTAAACGTGTTTCATTGAATAATATAAACATATTATGTATATTTATTTTCATGATAATCATTTCCAGGCCAATAATCAGTTTCTTGATGTTAAGATTTAATTTTTTTTTCCTACCCATCTACTTTCAATCTGCCCCAATATTATCCTCAGGGGTAAATTTCAAAGACAGACTTATTATAACTGTGATAAAATTTGCATTTCTTTGTGATGGGAGATTCTTGTCTATTTAAAATTTTAAATTCATCCGTTGTAGTTATGGAAATTGTTTGCAAAATAAGCGTCCACATATAAGAGAGATGGCCGGAAATTGGTAGCATGAATTGTAGATGATTTTCATCTTAACATCAACAAACTGATTATAGAACTGAAAAGGATCAGTATAAAAATAAATAGACAAAATATATCTAAATTTTTCAATGAAACATGTTTGAATGAAAATATGCTGACTAATTAGATATAATTAGTAATTTGGGGATTTGTATAATTTTCATAATAATTCTTCATGTCCAGACCTAGGATCCTCAACATGCAAAAAAGCGTTGGATGGCCGTTTCATCATTTTCTGGGACTCACCAAAAGTCTACTGCCTCTGAGAATCGAAACCGGCCCGTTACGATACGACGCAAGCATCAGCGAAACAATTTCCGATAGTGATACTTATTCAAGCATAATACATAATCCATATGTATGGGCCGAAGAGCAACGATTTCCTTCACCGAACCTCTCAATCCGGCACATTAGAAGCTGGATCTAGCATAGGTTTATATAACTGATTAGTAATTTGGGGCATTGTATACTTTTCATAATAATTCATAATGTCTAGACCTAGAATCCTCAACCCACAGACACACACAGACACACACATGCAAAAAAGTTTAGAATATGAGATGAGACTTTTCAAATATAAAATAATTTGGGTAATGAAGAAGCTTGAAAAGTGTTCTTAAGTAGAGTACGCTGATTATAACGGACTTTATTTTGTTGTTATGATGAGAATAGAAATTTATTAGTTCGTTTTTGTTGGTTGATTTCGGGAAGAAATCACCAGTGAAGTGAAGCATGATATCTCGGAAAGTTAAAGAATTGTATTCTTCCATTTCCTCGTTCGTGCGCATGCATAGAAGCAATTTCCCACTTTGTCATGCACTTTTCCCTATATATATATATATATATATATATATATATATATATATATATATATATATATATATATATATATATGTGTGTGGGGGGGGGAATGAGTGTCTGGATAAGGAGCCTGTACGATAAGTCGATTTTTATTATTTTATTTATATAATAAAATCGAAAATAACCAGACGTTCTTTTTAGGATATGCTTATAAGTCTATCACACACGCACATAGACACAGACACACACACACACACACACACACACACACATATATATATATATATATATATATATATATATATATATATATATATATATATATATATACATATATATATATATATATATATATATATATATATATATGCAAATTTCAGTTACTAATTTCTTCTTTTATTAAACATATTTAAAATAATTTGTTTGTTAGTGTAAGATTTTATTGTGCAACTTTTTATTATTATATATAATAGTACACTTAAAGGTCATCTTTTCTTTTCAGATATAAAGATTACCAACGATTGCAAGAATTATATAACCTGAAATGTTTATCGGAATAGGTAAACATGCTTGAGCGAAGGAAACACAAATTTAGGAATTGCAAAAAATGCTGAGCAGGAATCATAGAAAAATCAAAAAAGAAATCGAAATCATTGCTAAAAAGTAGAATGAGAACAAAAACTATTTTGCGAATGTCACAAACAAGATTGGGGCAATAAAAAGGGTAGAAATCACGATATGCAGCTTGATTGACATGAACATAACTGAAGAATCTGGTAACGTGAAAGTAAACAGCGAAAAAGATGCTGGAAAATAAGAAGATTCATGAAAGAATGAGTTTGATGAAGAAATACATGAAAACTGATTTTTCAAAATTCCCAAGGAAACTATCTGCAATCCGTTGATATTTATGCAAAGTACGAAGTCACATGTCAGCGTGAGCGAGGGTTTCAACATACTGGCCTAATCCAACTTCTGATCGCGACACATTAAGTTTCTCTCTCTCTCTCTCTCTCTCTCTCTATATATATATATATATATATATATATATTTCTCTCTCTCACTCTCTTACACACACTCGATCTCTCTCTATGCCACAAACTGTAACAAAGTTCTGCTCAACATATTTGCATATAAATCGCATGTCGAATAAATACATACTGTACCTAAGTAGGCGCCTGCAACAGAGATAAACAAACCATCTTAGCAAACTGTGAATTAGGAAAACGAACAGCCAACCATTAACACGGGAGCACACATACAGTTGTTTACTTGGATAGCAAATCACTTTCTAATACATATTTCATATAAAATAGCTGGCAAGGTACTTCGGTTAAGTTTTTCTTGTGTAGGAATAAGATATTTATTTTTCAGGAGTTACTGCCTACAAAATTGTCCATGTGATTTCCTGTTCTGAGTGCTTTCAGCTAATCTGTTACATGTTTTCAAGGATTTTGGTTGTACAATGTTAAACATAAAAACGTCTTTAAATAATTGTCGGACTTTTTCCATTTCATAATATATATATATATGCCTGTATGAAGAAATATAGTTTTCAGGTGTGCTATATTTATGGGATAAATTGCTCAATATCAGAGATAGAGCGTGTGTAAATATAAAAGTGAACATAGAAGTCAACACTTCGAGGCGACAGTCTGTTTCATGCTAGACGCAATCGTCACGCCATTATATATATATATATATATATATATATATATACAAGGTAACCAAAAAATTTCTGTCCGTTTTTAAAGGAAAAAAAGAAAACGCTTCACAGTATGTGTAACTTATATTTAGTCTTCAAAGTAATCTCCATCGGCATCCAGCACCTTCTGCCAACGTGTCTTCAGCTGTTCAATGCCCTTGCAGTAGAACTATGTAATATCATACTCTCCACACAGATCCTTTGAACAAGAGTAAAGGTATATTTATTGTTCCCTGCTTAGGATTGGCTTTCCGGTTCCTTACAAAAACTTGTCATTCACTTTCACGCCCAGTAGCCTCTTGCGTCTTAGTGGCAGTATCGCATTGCTTGGTGTGAATTGATTAAAACAAAGAAAGTTTGCTGAGACATAGATATATATTTAATTACAGAAAACGGTCAGTATCTTATGGCAATGTTCGTAGTTGATTTTTTCAAAGTTTTTTTTAAATTTTATTTAGTGTCTTGTAGGCGTAGATTTGTATTTTCGATGATTATAATGCGTATGGAATTAGGGATGCTGGTTTAAATTAGAACTAATAGTGATATAATCCGAGAGGTGTAAATTCAGCCATCTTGATAACTGAGTATGCCCGACGTAATTATTCATGAATATATATATATATATATATGTATATATATATATATATATATATATATATATATATATATATATATATATATATATATATATATATATATATATATACAAGGTAACCAAAAAAGTTCTGTCCGTTTTTTTATTAGTGATTGAATGAAGTTGAAATATATACGAAATGCGTGTAGCCGGAACTAGGAACATCAGACGTTATAAAAAATACGCGCACCGTGCCCGGCCATCAGTTATAAGCCGGCCAGCTGTGAAAAGGATGGAAGTGTCTAGAGGTCTCGTACAGGGCTGTTTGCTTTACGACTTCAGAGTGGGCTTCTCAGCAGCTGCATCAAGTCGCCGCATATGTCAAGCCTTTGGGGATAGTGCTGTGGATGAACATACTGCAAGGTGTTGGTTTCGAAAATTCAAGTCTGGAGATTTGTCTCTCCATGATGAGCCTCGCAGTGGACGACCACAGGTCTTGAATGACGGAGTCCTGAAGGCGGCCATTGAAAAGGACAGTAGTCTAACGTGTGGTGAACTTGCAAGACAGTTCAACGTTTCCGATGAAACAGTTAGACTTCACCTGAACCGCCTAGGTAAGACGTACAAATTGAGCAAGTGGGTTCCGCAAACGCTGTTGGTAGTCCACAAGGGACAACGAGTGGCAGCCTGCCTATCGCTGCTTTCTCGCCACCGTACCGCATCCTTATTCAATCGAGTGCTTACCAGTGCTTACCAGTGGGTTCTGTACGAAACTCCCAAGCGTTCCAGACATTGGTTGTCTCCTCAGGATGCTGTCCCTCACACCGCAAGAGCGCCTATGCACCCACGCAAGATTATGCTTTGTGTCTGGTGGAGAGGTCGTCAAGTGGTTCATTATGAACTGCTACCAACGGACCAAACGGTGACTGGACACCTATACTCGCAGCAATTGAAATGTGTGCAACAGGCATTGCGCCGGAAGGAGTCAGCACTGGTGAATCGCAAAGGTGTGCTTTTCCTCCATGACAACGCCAGGCCGCATGTCGCCAGAGATACCATACAGCAACTTGGGTGGGAGACTTTGTGCCACCTTATTCACCTGACCTTGCGACATCCGATTACCACCGCTTCCACTCCCTGGATAATCATCTTCGTGGGAAATCCTTCACCAATGAAGCAGACTTGCGCAAAGTCCTCACGGACTTCTTTGCGCCCCCAGCGAGTTCTACCGCAAGGGCATTAAACAGCTGGAGACACGTTGGCAGAAGGTGCTGGATGCCGATGGCGATTACTTCGAAGACTAAATATAAGGTACACATACTGTGAAGCGTTTTCTTTTTTTCCTTTAAAACGGACAGAACTTTTTTGGTTACCTTGTATATATATATATATATATATATGGCCTGACGATTGCGTTTAGCATGAAACAGACTGTCGCCTCGAAGTGTTGACTTCTCTGTTCACACACGCTCTATCTCTGATATTGGGCAATTTATCCCATAAATATAGCACACCTGAAAACTATATTTCTTCATATATATATATATATATATATATGTGTGTGTGTGTGTGTGTTATGAAATGCCCAAAGTCCGAAAATTATTTAAAGACATTTTTATGTTTAACATTCTCTTTATAGATACAAGTATTTAAGTAAATGCTCTGTTTATAATAAACAGGATTAAATAACATTTACCGACCTGAATGTGCGAGAAATCTTCATATAAAATATTCGTCTTCCATCAGGATTCGAACCTGTGTCCTATACGCAACCGTCATATAGTCTGACGTGCCTTAACCGTTTCGGCCACTGAGGATCGTTCGGCTGGCACGGTCGAATTTACTGCTTATAAACTTCAATCTTTCATGAATCGCTGACGTACATTCATAACTGCTCATGGCGTATCAAATGTAAACAAATGACGCCACACATTATGAAATGGACAAAGTCCGACAATTATTTAAAGACATTTTTAAATAATTGTCGGACTTTGTCCATTTCATAATATATATATATATATATATATATATATATATATATATATATATATATATATATATATATATATATATATATATATGTATGTATGTGTGTGTGTGTGTGTGTGTGTGTGTGTGTGTGTGTGTGTGTGTGTGTTTGTATACGCGTGTTTGCTGAGAACCTCAGCGAAGCACTCTTGAGGATTTGATTCGTTAATAATTCATTTGTGATTCTCTTCATTCTCCAAGCACCTGAAAATTTGCAAACGAAACGTGAGAGTGTTTATAAATTGTGGGGGATCACGACACTTTAAGAATAAAAGAATCTTGGCGTAGATCACTCTACATTGTCTGGCGTCCACATTTGGCCTTGTACCAGACGTATAAATAACTTAAAAGAATTATAATTATTTTCATTGTTTATTTGAATACTTTACTCTGTATGATATTCTACTCTTTAATTGTGTAATGGAACATTTTTGTGGGTAACAAATTACGACCTGTTTCCTAACCGATTATCGGTATTTGCTGAACGTGTTTGCTTTCTGTAGGGTCACACTTCACATCCGATTAGCATTCATTATTTACTTGATTCTTTTCCCTTGTCTCATCTAATAAGCACAATATGGCCGCCAGTAGTAGGGACAACGTCGTCACGCTTTTCACTCTTTACGATCACATTCTTTCTTCTCGCTCGTCTACGTTTCACCAGCGTGTTGTCCTGTCGCTGTGGGCGTTTTCTACTTGTATGAGGCGCTTACTCCTACACCCGTCTGAAATCGTGTTTACCTGGACAGAAAGCGTTGAGGCGATCATGATATATTTATAGGTAGTTGATCAAGTAATGGAACCGAACACAAAATAACGCGTCCAAGAAATATGTTCCGGGGAGCCAATCGTAATCACCATCTACTACTTTTCTAAAAAACATTTTTCTCAGCCAGCTAGCGTTACTAAAATGGTGTTAGGAAGAAGCTTACCCGACACTCGTAATAAATAGAACATCTGTTTTGAGAGCATCAGGTAAGATGGCGGTATTTGCTTATTGTGTCTCTTATCTTACTGCTGGAAATTGTTGCAGGCATGTCTTTGGAATAAAAGGAAAGAGAAAATGAGAAATATATTTGAGAGAGAATAAACAGAAAGGTGTTGGTGAAGAACGAAAGTGCAAAGATATGATATAGTGAAAGAGAAAGAAACAATGGGAGTGGTCATGAGAAAAAGAGAGGAAATGAATTGAGGAAGAGAGAAGGAAAATCAATAAAGAAGAAAGAAAGAAAAAAGAAAGAAAGAGAAAGAAAGAAAAAGTAATCTAGATGATTTCAACAGAACAGGGCGAAAGAGACATAAATAGATCATGTTATTTCCTTATAAAGGCAAAAGTAGAAAGATTGAGAAGATTATTTTTTGTATAATGTTAACCCAGTATAAGACCCAAGAGCCACGGGAGGTAGAGTGTTACAGAGTAACCAGTATAGATTATGAGGATATATGAGAAAGATAACGGTTAACACTAGATTCGAACAAGTTAAGATTCTAATGATCGGAGAAGCATCCTCTTGGGAGTCGGTTCCGCATGAGGTTCGTGGCAAGAAGCTGTTAAAATAAAAATTGTTTAAACATACGCGCAAAATATTTCAAAGTATTTCACAAAATATGCTCATTATGAATAAAAACAACAATAACTGCTCAAGAAAATCAGCATAAGTGTGATTAGCCCGTTAACGATTTCGATGTTGATAGATTTTGCTTAGCAGCATATCAACCACTATGGGTTATTTAATACCGCAATCGAAATATATTGAACACAATTTTATGGCCTCAACTAAATATATTTTTAACTCAATTATATGCCTTCAACTACAAGCGTATTGTTTGTCATTTTGCTATAAAAAGTATTGTTGGTAATTCTACTATAAAATGTACTACTGGTCATTTTGCTTTAAAGTTGTATATTGGTAATCTTACTATGAATATGTATTGCCCATATTATTTATATATAAAACTGTATTGCTGGTATTTTTACAATACAAATGTATTTTATACTTCCATGGTGTTTTGTTTTTGTTTGCTGGTTCATTGTGTGTCCATAGCCGGGACCACAAAAGGTGCTACCACCCAGGGTCAGAGTGAACCTGGGAACAAGAGTATTTAAGAATTTCATCCACGTTCATCAAAACATCCAATCTTCAGATCAGATAACTTGGTGTGCTGGATGTGGTTTATCGTCATACCCAGAACTAGATTTCAATGTTCATACACGCAAAAATGTCAGAGAAAAACAAAATGTTTTTAATAAAATAATACCAGCAAAAATTGGAATCAATAAATTCACAAAGAGTTATGTGTGTGTGTGTGTGTGTGTGTGTGTGTGTGTGTGTGTGTGCGTGTGCGTGTGCGTGTGTGTGTGTGTGTGTGTGTGTGTGTCTGTCTGTCTGTGAAACGACAATGGAAGGCCGGATACAGTATTTTATACTTTCAAACCACTATGAAAGTATGAAAATACTACATCCCGGGGGAGTGCTGGTTTCGAAGAGCGTGGAACCACCTCTTGATTGTTGTTGTTTCCATCCCTACCCTGATCCGGAGTTGTAGCACTTGTTAGGGTCGTTGCTGTGGGGATATAGTGAACCCGAAACAAAACACTATGCAAGTATGAACATACTTTTTCATAGTAAAAATACAAGCAATTCATAGTTATAGTAAAATTGCCAATAATACATTTTAAATCAAAATGACCAGCAATTCATTTCATAGTAGAATTGCCAATAATAAATTTTATAGCAAAATGACCAACAATGCATCTTATATCTGTTTGAAGGTGTACAATTGCGTTCAAAATATAAGTAGTTGAACCTATAAAAATGTGTACAACATATTTGGATTTCGGCATTCGGCCCATAAAGATTGATATGCCGTGAAACAAATTCAACCAACTAATCTCTTTCCTGTTAAATCCCATAACAGACTAGGCACTATATTAAATCGCAGGACTGACTGCTCTCTCTAACTGTGGTTGCCAACCAGACTAGAACAACAACAATGATTTCCAAATCGCATGCAGCCATCGAAAGGTTCGTAGACTGTACAATACCTGTAGGATCTTGATTATGATTTATGTAATAGATTGTACCTCTAAGCATCAATCATATCATTCACAAATGCGGATCTAGATAACTTATTTAAGTTTAAGATTTATTTTCAGGAAATCCAATATATTCTCGCACATCTATAAATAAATATATAAATATGTTCACTTGATGTAATTTTTTGTTGTAGAAATAAAAAGGAAGGACATGAAATATTTTACAACTTAAATGTTACTTTTGGATAACCTTAGATGAAAAACATAGAGTTATGAATCGACAACTTTCTGTAAACATGTTAAAACTCATTAATTTACAAAATGACATGGATTCTGCTTTAATTTTTAGAAGAAACCTAGCTATGTTTCGAAAGTTCAACATGGAAATATAGAGGTGAATATTTTATAAAAAAGCCTAAAAATGATTTTAAAAATTGTCTAAAATTTAAATAAAATTATGACAGTAGTAGCATAAATTGTATTATTTAAAATTTAGATATTTATGCAAAAGTGAATGCAACTCGATTTGCCAATTTTGTTTTGTGAGTCGCTAACCGTTAAACTAACCGTTTATCCATTTAAAATAATGAAAGAATATATTATGATAATAGTTTGAACTTCTAGTAGGAAGGAGACTATAAGGAAGTGATATTGAGAGGAGGAAGGAGAATATAAAGGATTGATAACGAGAGGGGGAAGGAGACAATAAGGGAGTGAGAATAAGAGGGGGAAGGACAATATAAGGGAGTAATAATGGGAGGAGGAAGGAGACTATAAGGGAGTGATATTGAGAGGAGAAAGGAGACTAAAAGGGAGTGAGAATCAGAGGGGGAAGGAGACTATAAGTGAGTGAGAATGAGAAGGGGAAGGAAACTATGAGGGAATGATAATGAAAGGGGGATGTTTAGAATAATAGCTAAGAAAAAGCAGAGGGTGATGGTAAAGAGAAGATTGTAAACGGAGGAAGTGAAGATCAAATGTTGAAAAACATCGGTTAAATAGAGTGGTGAAAAAAGAGACAGGTTGAGGAGTAAGAGAGAAGTAAAATGAATAGAGACAGGGAGACAAATAAACGAAAGAAGAGAAAGAGAGAAATGTCGCTTTTCCATGGATCACAGAGTATGCAGCGAATAATTTTGATCAGAATTCAGTTAATAGCTGTGTCAGGCAGCTGACATATTGATCTACTCTTAAATATAAAAGAATAACCAGTCTTAAATAAAAATTATTCTTAAAGAAAGAAAGAAAGAAGTGAAGGAAAGAAGTATAAAAAATGTAAGCAGAAAAGCAAAAGCCGAAATGAGTGAAGAGAAGAAAAAAGAAGGAAAGCAAAAACCGAAATGAGTGAAGAGAAGAAAAAAGAAGGAAGAAAGAAAAACGAAAGAAAGAAAGGATGGCTGAATGAGTGTGTGAATGAATGAATGAATGAAGTAAAAACAATGAAAGAATAAAAAACAAAAGAACAAAAGTGATCCGAAAAAAGGAAAGAAAGAAAGAAAGAAAAAGAAAGAAAGGAAAGATGGAAGTAAAGAAGGAAGGAAAAAAATTAAAAAAGTACAAATGAAAGAACCGAATTGAACGAAGAGATAAAGTAAGAAGGCAAATTAAAACGAAAGAAGAAAGAAAAATGAAAGAAAGCGCAAGTGCAAAAACGTGACGAGAGAACGAAAGAAAGAAATGTGACGAAAGTGATAAGAAAGAAAAAAAGAAATAGAGTTGACGTGAAAGAAAGAAATGAGAAGAAAACGATGAGAAAGAAGGAAAGAAACAAAAAAGTAAAACAAAGAAATGAGACAAAACTGATAAGAAAGAAAGAAAGAAAGAAAGAAAGGGAAATAAAAAAGTTAAGCAGAAAAATCAGAGGCAAAAGGAGTGAAAGGAGGGAGAAAGAAAGGCAAATAAAGACGTAAGAAGAAAGACAAAGAAAAATATAATGAAAATCAATAAAAGAAATAAATGAGAAAACGTCATGAAAAAAAAAGAAATAAATGAGAAAATGATGTGAAAGAAAAAAGATAAATAGAATGAGATGAGAAAGAAAGTATAAAGTAAAGAAATTAAAAGAAAAAAGAATGAAAGGAGACAAAAGTGACGAGAAATAAAGAAAGAAATCAAGAAAGGAAAAGATATAAAATGCTAACGTTTCAAGAAGTAAAGCAAAAAGAAATATGTAAAAAGAAAGAAAGAGACGGTTAAATAATGTGGAAAAATGAACAAATGCAAAGAAAACAAATGAAAAGGGATAAAGATCTGAAAAATAAAATAGGAAAAAAAAGAAAGATGAAGGTGGTATGACTGAAGGAAAAGAAGAAAGGAGAATTCAAAACAATAAAAGGCCAGACAAAAATGAACCATTCTGAGAAGCACTAAATGGAAGTAAATAAATAATAGAAGAAACGTCAATGAAAGCCAGGAAGCTGTCTGAAATATAGAAACATCTAAAATAAATAAATGATTAAAAAGACGCACACACATGGTAAAATGACCAGAAAAAGAAGCGACGGAAAGGAAAGAAGAGAGATAAATAGATAAGAGAACAAAAAGGCTCACAGAAGAATAAACGCAGAAACAATGGAAATGAGAAAACAAAGTAGAAAAAATATAAAATATGAGAAAATAAGGAATGAGAGAGAGAGAGGGGGGAGAGAGAGAGGATAAGAGGGAACAATGTTAAAAAAAAAGAACAAATGAGAAGCAAGAACCTCAATTGTTAAACGACGGGAAAACAGATATACAAAAGGGAGAACTTTGGAATGAACGATCAAACGTGAGAAAGAAAGAAAGTAAAGGAAGAAAGAAAACAATACAAAAAAATATAAAAAAGTCTCTAAGAATTCGGAATGCCTGTCCGCCATTGTTGCACGTCAGACGCCCGTAATTGTATTGTAGTCTTGTCACCTAAGCACCACTGACAGATCTGCATCCTAGAGCAACGAAACTCGGCTGTTTCCAACAGTTCCTTTTCACCGTTGATTAGTGTTTAATCTAATCGAATGCTGTCCACTTTCACTTTCACTTTCTTCGCTCGCCTTCCCCGCCAAAACCGCTGGACAGTTTTTATGATTAGTATTTTTCAGCTTACCTTTTTGCCGCCCTTGTCCTTTTCATCTCGAATTTTTTTAACTCGACTCCATAGGAACAAAACATATGTTTTTGTTTTGTTATTTTTTACTTCATCAATTTTTTTTTTCATTTACCCATTCTACACAACCCATTTCCCATCAACCTTCTTCCCAGTTCACCTTGTTCTTGTCTGTCATTCATTTCCGCTGTTTATTTATTCATTCATTTATTTATTTACTTACTACTCATTTACTTTTTCTTGCTTAACGGAAACTTTCTGTTGTGGAAGAGCAACAACAACAATAATGAAATACGAACAAGTAGACTAACATAGAAGGAGAGTAAAAATACAAACATCAACAAGATATGAAACAAAAGACGAAAATAGTCACACGTTTTCATTATTAATTTTAATGTATTCTTTTCCTTTTTAAAAACCATATACAGTCACTTTTGTCAGTTTTCCTTTTTCGATATTTTCAAGACTTTTCTTTCTTTCCTTCTCTCTTTCTTCATTTATTTTATTTTATTTTTTTCACTTAACATTCGTTTCCTTTGAATTTCTTTATTTCTTATTCCTATGACATATCCCCTTTTCTTTTATACTTTCTCGCTTTTTGCTTTACTTAAAATCACATTTGACTTCTATTACTTACTTTTTTCTTTTTCTTTTCGATGTTTATTTTTCCATTCATTGTTCGCTCGTTTCATTTCTTTTCTTTCTTTCCTTCTTCATTCATTATTTGATTACTTTTGATTTGCTTAAATTTTCCTTTTGCATCTTTCTTTCTTTCTTTCTTTCAATCAATTCTTCGTCTTCTTTTTTATCTGAATTTCTTTTGTCTCTGTTCTTATTTTCCGTTCGGGTGATACTTTCTTTATTCGTTCTTTATTTAACTTTGCTAAATATTTCAATTCCATCTGTATGTGTCTCTCTGTCTGCCCTTTTCTTTCTTTCTTCTTTCTTTCCTTCTTTCTTTTTTCTTTCTTTCTTTCTTTCTTTCTTTCTCCCTTTCTTTCTTTCTTTTAATTCTTTTCATTTCTTTCGTTTTCTTTTCATCTTATATTTCTCAATTTGTCATTCATTGTTAGGTAGTTTCTTTCTTTTTTTATCCAGCTCTATGTTTCTCTTTTATATCTTTTGCTTTCATTTTTCTTTCTTTTTTCGTTTTTTTTTTTTTTTACTTTTTGTAATTTTTTAAAACTTTAATTTTCTATTTTCAGCTCAGTCTTCTTTTATTTATTTTATTTTTTATGTGTCCAGTCTTTTATTTCCATCTCACTCTTTTTATCTTTCTTTTTTTCCGTATTTGTTCATATTTTTACACATGTAATTCCAGAATTTCATTCGTTTACACATACAATTCTTACTCCTTTTTATTATTTTATATGTTTATCTCTCTTAAAATAATTTCTTGCTTTCAACTTGTTCATTCCCATTTCTTAACATTTGTTATTTATCTTTGAGGAGGTTTCTTCCTCACTTTTTGTCAACATTTGTTACATGTGATGTACTCTTCTCCAACCCTTTCACACGAAGTTTCTTTTTTCTTTACGCTTTTCTGTCTGACGCGCAAACAGACACAAGCGTTTTTAATCAAACTCCTACAGCGCAGACAAAGATAATTAATTAAATTATCATTATTATTTCCAACGTTCCACAGAAGTAAGTACAGGAGTCGAATAGACAATAAAAAAAAATGACGGGCAAACAATGTCAACTTATAAGACAACAAATTCATAGAAGTAAGCTTTGGTAATTTACGAAGCCTTTACGTACATGATCTATTTTGAAAAAGTTTACTTTAACGAGAATCGATATTAATACATTCACTTTACTTATAATATTTCTCCTTTCCACATCAAAATAAGGAATCAAGCAAGAATTTCATGCATTCGTCATTATTTTTATCATTATTATTATGAGGTGGTATGCCATAAAACCGAGTGAAAAATACATTATGTTGCAACAAGTTTTCCTGTGAGATTAGGTTTACGACCATATCGCTTTGAGCCTGGTCAGTACCTCGATGGGTGACCACTTGTGATTATCAGGTCCTGTAAGCTTGGATGTGCGTGTGGTGAAATGGATAACGGCTCGGAATTGGAAATCGGAGAGCCGAGTTCCAGTGTCATAGCGTTCGTTATATTCACTTTCGCGCAAATACCCTTGGGAAAGGTATGAATACATCTTTTCTACCCCCAGCTATAGGTTAATTAGTAGGTCTTGTATCAGTAAATCATTATCTCTAAAAATATTCTTACAATCTAAAAATATATTCTGTCTTTAAATAACCGGCAAAAAGTTGATAACCCGTAAATAAAACAAACAAATCAGTCCTATCAGATCATGCATGTATTGAAAATCCACAATCAAAATCTTTCTTACTTGTGTTTGGACGAGATAAGGAGTTAATCATTGCTGTGCAGTAATGCGTACTGAAACTCCCTATGCATTTCATATTGGCTAAAATTAATCAAGTGACAGGCCAAAAGTTTAAGAACACCGAATTAAAATCAAACTTGTAAAGCAGTCTGTACTCTCAGAAAGATCTTTACTAGTTTTATCACAACAATGCAATGAAGATTATTATTATTATTATTATTATTATTATTATTCAAAGAATGTCATACTGCTGTACAAATATATGAAAGCTGACATACACATCATGCCACACAGTCTGATAGTTTGTTTTTTAAAAATAGTTTGATATCTCAATAACTTAGTTACTTCCCTTGACATTAGCGCACGTGTATGTTTACATCATAAAAATCATTTTAAAAATGTACGGTACATAGGTTTAGCGTGTTTCACTTCACAATTTTCAGATAATCCCAGCAATTTTGTCTCAGCAAAAGCAAGACCCTGAAGATGACATTGTACTAATGTAAAGTAGTCGGGCATGAAATGGATACCTCAACATGGTATTTTTTTTATTCTTCCTTTAATAAGGATATTAAGAAAGTCGTCCATAAATATAAGATATGAGAGGATCTTATTAAGAATAAGTACACAAAACCTAAGTTGTTTAATTAAACATGTCGTCATGAAAACATGCTGCGAAAATATACGGAATATATATATATATATATATATATATATATATATATATATATATTCCGTATATTTTCGCATCATATTATATATATATATATATATATATATATATATATATATATATATATATAAATCTTTCAGATATAGTATATCTGTAAAAAGACAAAAAGAATAAAGAGAATAAAGACAAAAGGAAAACTTATCTGAGACGACGCGTTTCATCCTCTGAGGTAAGGTTTTTATTTTGTGACAAGTATTTATATACAAGAGCAAAAATGTTATTGTTTTTCAAAATCTTTTGCTATAGGAGCGCTCATGAAGTTAGCGGAAATGTCAGGCAAGTACATGGACGTGAGGTGATACAATTCAATGCCTAATAAGCGAAAGTCAGTAGGATCTTTTTATGCATCTATGTGTCAAATTGTTTTTAAATTATTTTGGATTGGAATTGATTCATATTATATCTTTTGGATACCATATGATTATGGATTTAACCGTATTCAAAAACATTTTAGTATTTTTGCGGTCATGTATTTTGTCTTGGGATAGTAGAAATTCTTTCAGGAAAGGAGATATTGGGATGAATCGGCGGCGCAGATTTATATTTTGTTAAGATTCAATAGTGGCACTTTCGAGAAGTTTCCTTCGAAGTAAATTACTTTCTTTTATAATGTGTGGCGTTCGTTAGCTCAAACTTGTGGTTGAATTTATTTCTATGCATGACGAATGCATTTGATAAATTGTATTCTTTGGCACTCCTATACAAGAAAGCTTTGAAAAGCCACAAAAATTTTTGCTCTTGTATAATGAATACTTTTCACAAAATAAAATCCTTTCAGAATACCGAACGCTTCTAAGATAATTTTCCTTTTGTCTATATTCATATATATATGGGGAAATAAATTATAACAAATAGAACCTTAAAGTTGTCTGTTTTAATTGAATTAATCGCTCTGATTTAACATTGAGCTCTCTGGATTTCATCCTCCTTGGGATTATCCATACGGATTACCAAGATTTTCATTACTTAACTACAAATATATATATATATATATATATATATATATATATATATATATATATATATATATATATATAATAATAATAATAATAATAATTATTATTATTATTATTATTATTATTACTTCAACACCTCAATGGGTTATTTAAAGGCGACAAGATCTTTATTGCTGGTAATAATTTTTACAAATTATTTATGATATTAAAACCTATTTTTACACTTTCATAGTGTTTTGACTCCAGTTTGGGTGTTAACTATTTAGCCATAGCTGGGACCCTAACGGTTGCTACCATTCCGTGTGAGGTTGGACCTGGGAACACCAGCAATTAAAAGGTGGTTCTTCGCTCCTCAAAACTTCCTGATCAGAGGCCTTGCTATTGGACGTAGTTTATCGTCTTACACAAGAAGCGGATGTTGTTTATCGTCATGCCCAGGGTGGATATTTCTCGGTCTGCGCACTCGAAAAAACATACCAAAGAAAATCTGCTTTCCTCCAAAGTTCGAATCTACGTTCCACTTTGTAGGAGAAACCAGCGTTTGATCCGGTGTGATTTCCACTTCTAGGTCACAGAGAACGTCACATTCCAGCCACATTCTATTTACCGTATTAAAGAATGCCCTCCGCCCGTCCATATTTAGATAAATACTCTTCTAAGATTTCCCTAACATATATGCTTGGAACTTTTGTACTAGCCTACTAAATAAATAATAGTTAACATAGAGCAAAAATCATATTTAGAAAGCAGTAGTATCGTAATAAATATGTACTGCATATCTCATACATATCGCCATGGTTTATAATAAAGGCCATTCTTTAGTAAATATACAACTTGACTATGCCCTGCGTAAAGGTACAACTTGGGATCATGTTAGTTATTTATTATATTGATTAGGTGCAGATATGAAGGCCTTAAATATTTCAGTTCCGGTTGCTGATCAAAGATAAAACGCAGTGTTATGGAAGCCGAGAAGTATTAGTTTGATCGTTGTTGCGCAAAGCGAGACCGTGTGTCATTTGTTAACACAATTCGGATATGACATTCATGTTTCTATTAACTCAATATGAGTTCGCTCAAAGTAATGGGCCGATCAATATGCTATCAAGTTTTATCGAATTTGGTTATGATCTCGTTCAAGACCGCCTAAACGTATTTCAGAATCTTGGGTGTGCATCTTCCGTTGCTTCTCATGACACCAGGTTCTCAGACATACGTTAGAATGCTGTTCAGTTTGCATTCATCAGTTGCCCATCTTTTCATTATGTTGTGTCAGATTTTCTTTTGCCATCCTTTCATGATTTTTTTTCTGGTGATTTTTTAGTGATAGTTTGTATATGCAATGCTTCCATTTAGATTATTTCCGCGCGATATCTTTGTTTTTGTATAAATATCCACTGCGCTCGTAATATGACTTTCATCTATTACTTGACGAACTACAGACTGCAGCAGATTTGCAGCTGTAAATAAGATTTTACATCCTATTTGCATTATTTTAAAATTAAAGATATTTCTTTTGTTCCCTGCTGAGTGTTAATTGTATTAAATACTTAATTTATTTTCCTTTTTGCTTTCAACATTTGATAAATGTCGTTGTAGTCCAAAAAACTAACCCAATGGTACCATATGACTGCAGAGTTACATGATACTAAAACAAAGAAGATACATACAGTGCTGTTCGATAAAAGTTACTCACCTTATCCTTTGAATTTAGTCCAACTTTCATTTCATCGGCGAAGAGAACATTTTTCCAGTCTTCTTCGGTGAAATCTTTGTAATAGTGAACCCATTCATGTCTCTTGGCTTTGTTGGCTTTGCTTATTAGCGGCTTAAACCTTCGTGTACAAGATTTGTAGCCTTGTTCTAATAGCCACCGACGGATTGTTGAAGAGGCAAGACTAACACCTTGCTCTTCGCTTAGACTGGCTGCAATTTCTTGGCTAGTTATAGTCCTATTCTTCGCAACTTCTCTCTTGATTACCCTGCCAGTTCTATCATCAATCTTTTTCTTTTCACTCCTTGTTTCTTTCCTTGGAGCAGGAGTGTCATCATTATGTGCCCTAATATGTATTTGGATGAAATAATATATATATATATATATATATATATATATATATATATATATATATATATATATATATATATATATTTCATGCGTCAACGCAGTCTTCAAACCTCTATGCCGACTTTTATATTAGGGATCTCTGAATTGCCATGACAGGCCAACCAGTCCATGTGCTCAATGCAATCTGATATGTCCAGGGCGAGTCTGCTCAGTCAACAACGGTCACACCAACACGGACAGTCTATTGTATATGCCGATTTCGTAATAGCATGCTCAGAATTCCCGACTAGCACTAGTGTGTGCAAGTCCAGGTCGGCTCTGTCAAGGCATATGAAAGAGTACATTGGAAGTGATGATGATATAAGCCAACTTCCATCACCCGGAGATGATTTGATATGCCACGTATGTAACAAGAAATGCAGATCGATGTCTGGCTTTATGAGCCACTGTCATTAACACAACCGATGAATGCAGGCTTGTAGGGGGAATTTAACTGAACGTGTCAGTGATGGTAATACTCGCTTTGTGAGTCGACAGCCACCATATATATTTATTTATATTTTAAGACAAGGATAGAAAACTTCACACATATATATATATATATATATATATATATATATATATATATATATATATATATATATATATGTTTACGATAAATAAATATAAAAATCAAACATCTCTCTCGAAGTACTTCTAGCACCTGTAAGAATCCGATAAAACACCTACAGTAAAATGGAAGTTAATAAGAAAAGCTAGAATATGTAGGTCATTAAATGACCCATGTCCTTTGTGCATACATGAGAAACTATATATTACTAAGTTTATAAAACCTAAAAATTTACTGAATCAGAGAAATGAAATAGCTATTTTGTCCCGTCATTGTCAAAAATTTTCTTTAAATAATATTTAAAAATTAAAAAAAGGACCTAATAATATGCATACTCATATTTGATGTGAATAAATAATTTTAAATAATTTTAAATACTGTAAGTAATTCTATTACATTTACTTGTTTTATAAAAAAGTATAGCCGATTAAATTCAAAGTTAAATTTAAAAGTAGAATTTTTAAAAATTGGTTTTAAAATCGTGATTAAATAAAACGGATTCTAACCTAAACATCTTAAAATTATAATTAAATAAAACGTACTCTAAACTTAACACCTCTCTCAAAGCAATTCAAACACTTAAAAGAATCCAATAGAACACCTAAAGTTAAATGAAATTAATATAGGTTAGAATATATAGGACATCAAATGACCCATGTCCTTTGTACATACATGGGAAAATTTATATTACTAAATTTATAAAAATATAAGTGAAATAATTTAGCTATCTTTGACGTCATTGTCATAAAGTTTACATAAAAAAAATAATAATAATCTGGTAATATACATACTCATACTCGATAAGAAAATATAATTTTACATACTGTAAGTAATTCTAATACATTTGCTTGGTTTTTTAAAAGGAATATAGTATATTGGATATTAAAAATGAAGTTTTTTTTAGAGATGTGGTTAAAACATATTCTGACCTGAACGGCCCCACAGGATCTTTGAATGTACAGGTGGAAAAAATACCGTAAGAATTTTCCCTCTGAAAGTTCTCCACTGCCTTAACCGGGTATTGAACTCACACACTTTGGGTCTGTCACTGGATCGAACCAACGCCTTTATAAGATAAAGGGAAAATTAGCAGGAGATAACTGATAACTGACATCCATCAAACATGGCACGTGGAACTAGAACAGTCTACCCCAGTGATCGAAATAAAGGGTTCAGTTCGAAATTCCAACCACCTGAAGAAGACCGGAGCGTACAACGGCCGAAACGTTGTGACAAATATGGCGACAAAGATGAGGACAATAGTCCGACTAAATGTAAATACTGTTCTTTTTATTTATATATGCATATATTAATACATATGTATAAATATAAATATATATATATATATATATATATATATATATATATATATATATATATATATATATGTAAAAAAATTTAATATGTTTGTCACTAACACATTTTCTAATATTATGCACATTAAATTATACAACTGTGACAAAAATGGTTAATTTAAAAATATATGTATGTATGGCAAGACATAGTCATGCACAGAAGCTTACACTTTTGAACTTGGCTACACACAAAAGCACGTACACACATACACAGGGACACGAATATAAATATGTATGCGTGTGTGTGCGTGCGTGCGAGTGCCTTTTTATTTCCGAATATTTTCTACTTGTTCATTTCTTTGTTTTTGAGGAAAATATATTTCTGCTTCTGCAGTGAACTAAGGTGAACAGGTGTGCGACTAACAAGGACGGAATGAGATTAACGAAACCCATTGTTTACCCAAGAGATAGAGGCGGAGTCAGCGAGTGCTGACCCCCATGTTTCGACGGTAAACTTTCAAAAGCGTGAAATTGACACGATGGAAACTTATGTAAATTTAGTGAATAGTGCCTCAGATTACAAAATACTTACTGACAACAGTTGATTCACCACACCGTCATATGTAAACACACGCGCTCGCGCACACGCATACACATACGTGAGTGTGTGTATGTGCGTGTGTGTACTTTTATACTTGGTAAACGTATTCTTATTCACCAATATCGAGTCCGTTTATTCATTCCCTCACGGAAAAAGATGAAAATGCATACGCACACGATTGTTATAAAAATAAAAGGTTAATTTATGTAAACGAATTTCAGACAACAGATTCACATATGGATAGAAATTATATTCATCCCGCCTTTATTAAAATATTTTAAGCATATATATATATATATATATATATATATATATATATATATATATATATATATGGGTAAATATCAGGACAGATTGGGTTCTATAGCCTTTGATGACAACTGGTCTAGGAGAAGGACAACTCTAAATTCAAAACCTGGGGAGGTTCGTTTGTGGAACTTGTGGTACGTTGAGCACCTTGTCTCTGTATTCGGCCCATCAAAAAGTGTGATTGGTTCTGCACAACGCCTTCAGCATTATAATCAAATCATATGTGCTGGTGTCTGGGCTGCCGGTTCCTAGGAACTGAGATGCTTGACTCTCATACGTCGAATATGATAGAAAAGTCCACCAGCACACAGACACACTCAAACACACACACACACACACACGCACTCACACACACACATATATATATATATATATATATATATGAATGTCTGTTAAACTACACAGAACAACACAATAGCACAAATAATAATAATGTAAAAACACCATTAAACTATTTTACAGAAATCAATATCACAGTAACACCAAATTAGACGAAAACCTATAAGAAAATTACTGACATATTACCAAATGACCAAATGTATTGAACACATCAGTTACTACAAAAAATTAATTAAAACAAACAACTAATAACTAGAAAAAATAAATTATTGAAAACGTACAACTTGATCACCACACACAAAAATCAAAACTTCAATAATTCCATGTTGTCTATGAATTTGTTTACTTACTCACTGAGAAAATATATTTCTAATAATAACAACAACAGTAATAATTATAATATATATATATATATATATATATATATATATATATATATATATATATATATATATATATATGTGGTGGGGGTAGAGAGAGAGACTGTGTGTGTGTGTGTGTATGTGCGTGAATTGGGGCGAAATACGGATCAAATATGGATTAGAATCTGACAGAATGATAGGATAAGGAATAAAAAGGAAACGTCTATGAATTTAATTTGTTTCGCTTTTTATTTTCTACGTTTCACCAGAAAATGATATATGAAGGAGAAAAAAACTTCTGGTATTTTTATATTTTTGTGCTGTTTGCTTTTCAGTCTTTATGCACATTTTACGTGCATTTGTCTTGTTAAACAGCATTCGTGTGTATAATTTTTGCTTGTTTGTATATCAGTTCAAGTTGGCCTATACGGGATTTGGTTGAAAATGTTTGGGCGTTTGAGCGTATAATAATTTTTATTTGTCTCTTGATTGGGGGTCGTTATGAGTGAGGGTGAAAAAATTTAGGTTGCACCGGTTGTGGTTGTGTGTAAACATCTCTTTAAGATTCTTTAAGTATGGATTTTATAATAGTGGGTGAGGCAATAATTTGTGTTATAATCGTTAAATGCATGTTTCATCTGATCAAATAACTGTTTTCCAATAACCATTGCATACCACTTCCTAAACTAATCTAGAAATAGCAGACTACAATTCTGCTTTCCTTCCTGAAGCCAATGTACTGATGATGACACAAGTATTCGTAGTTAGCATAAAAAATGTTCTTGCACAGAAAATCAACATTCTCTCCCGATTGTACCAAGAAAATGAATTCAAAGTATATCTTTCTGAAACAGAAACTAAAACCTGGAATTGGAATGAAAACATTGATGGTACCCTGCCTGAATCCCTAATAAAAATTCAGGATGTGAAATTAATTCATACTAAATACTTCAAATACAACAGCGTATGGATCAGTTACAACAAATTTAGTATAGGGAATTAGGAAATTGAACATAGAATAGGCTGCACAAAGATGGATGGAAAACAAACTGAGCAGCTATAAAAAATAGAAAGGATCGTCTTCTCCCCTGATTTTTTCAACCTCAACAGCGACATAATTCTAAGAAAACTGAAGACTCTATCAGGAATTCGGTGAGTGTATTCTTACCATTATAAGATACGCAAATGACACTGTGTTTGATAGCCGACTCGGAAAGGAAAATAAGATGACCTCCTAGACAGGGTGGTAGAAGAAAGCGAGAAGAAAAGGACTAACCATCAACTGGAAGAAGGCAGAATATATGGTCATCAGCAGGAGGAAAAATGCCCAAAATGCGTCTTACAAATTGGAGATATAAACATCAAGTAGGTGCAGAAGTTTAAATATCTGGGAAGCGTTTTAACAGAGGATGGAAAATGCGGCACCGAAATCCGAAGACGCATTCGACTGGCGAAAGCGGCATTGGAAAAGTTAAGCTAGGTTCCGAAAAATGAACATTTTTCGTTAGAAACAAAAAAAAAAGTGTTCTGGATTGCTATGTGGTATCCGTCCTCTTATAAGGAAATAAAATTTTGAAAACTAGAAACAGCTGAAATGTGGTTCTACAAAAAGGATACTGACAAATAACCAAGATTCTACACCAGTAGGAGACTGCTTGCATGCGGATAGAAAATAAATTGAGTCGTTATACAAAATAGAAAGGGGCGCGAGACAAGGGTGCTTCTTCTCCCCACATTGATTCAACCTTTACAGCGACACTATGGTAAGTGATCTGGAGACTCTACCAGTATTTAGTATCAATGTGCGTAACCATAACAATAGAAGATAGATAAATGACACTGTGTTGATGACAAAGGAAAATAAGAGCACCTTCTAGACAGGGGGTAGAATAAAGCGAGAAGCAAAAGATTAACCATCAACAAGACAGAATATATGATAATCAGAAATAAAATAAACGAGATCCGAGTTACGAATTGGTGATATAATCATCAGACAGGTGAAGACGTCTAAATATCTAGGAAGCGTTTTAACAGAGGATGGAAAATGTGACACCCAAATCCGAACACGAGTCAGACTAGCGAAACAGGAATCCCAAAAGCTAAGCAAGGTGCTGAGAAACGGAAAAATGTCGTTAGAAATAAAGGAAATTGTGCTGGGTTGCTATTTGATATCCATCATCTTACATATCAGTGAACGTTGGACAAATTTTCTGAAGATAAGGGAAATCTAGAGACGGCGGAAATGTGGATCTGCTGGAGGATGTTGAAAATTACATGGACGGCGCAAATAAGTAACAAGGAACTCTTAAAAAATGTGGCAACCGAAAGAAAACTTACACTCAGTATCAGGAAAAGACATCTGAAATTCCTTGGACATATAATGACGAAGAAGGGCTTTGAAAACGTAACACTCATAGGGCTTATTGTAGCTTTGTGTGACTGAATGGCAGGACTGTGGTGGAGGCCTTTGCAAAAGGAAAAAAATACTACTAAGAACTACACGCGATAGAAAGTTGAGGAAAGTAATGAACGCCTATGATCTAAAGAGATGCGGTACAAAGAAAAAGAAGATAAATGGGATAAGTAAATTGAAAATAGCCCCATCAAGACGAAATGTTCATAATGATGTCATGAATGACGCCAAACATGTTCAGAAATATGTAAACTATCAGCTGTATACAACCGTTTATAAGATCACTGACTAACAATACCCATAGCCGGGGGGAGAAGAATAGGATTCATAACTTTTTCAAGAGTATTAGCCTGTAAGTGAATATAATGGATTTGACTGGAATCCATTAAATTCACTTGTGTGCTAATACCCTTGAGAAAGTTATGAATCCTATTCTTCTACCCCCAGCTAAGGGGTAAGTAACAGGACACACTGGATTCGGTTCTATAGCCTTGGTTGGCAACTGGTCGACCGCAGAAAAAGATTTCAACATACTTCGGGGAAAATCTGCCTCATCAGTCATGTATCGAAAGATACATGATGGCCTAAGCGTGTATCACGCATGGCACATAACTGACTGACTAAAAATATCTGTGAGCGGTTGAAGCCTGTAGGTCTTTGCGAAAAAATACAATATGGGAACCAGTAATAAGCAGTGCCAGAGAAAAGAGATAAAAACAATGAAAATTGCAATATGAGCTCTGGTAAAAACAAATATATATATATATATATATATATATATATATATATATATATATATATATATATATATATATATATAACAGTTTCTGTTTAAGTTTCTCATGTTAAGATAAAAATCCGAATGAAACGAGCTTTTCCTTGACTTTAATAAATATGTGTGTGTGTGTGTGTGTGTCTGTCTGTCTGTCTGTCTCTCTCTCTCTCTCTCTCTCTATATATATATATATATATATATATATATATATATATATATACATGCAGACGCGCACAAACGTACGTATATATACTTCAGCATATCCTACTGGTGGGTGGCATGAGATACTGATTCAGTAGAAGTAGATAATATATATATATATATATATATATATATATATATTATCTATTATATATATTATATATTATATATATATATATTGGATAGATTTGTATCTACGTGTTTGGGTTATTTGCGAGACTATAAACCTAATGGGTGTAATTACATATACATACACACACACACGCACGCACACACACACACACACACACACACACACACACACACACACACACACACACACACACACATATATATATATATGTATATATTGGTGAAATTTTGGTGATTTCATTGTGGTTGTGATCGGAATTTACTGCAAGATCTAAACAGGTTTTAATGTAGTGCCAACTTGGATATTCTCTCTCTCTCTCTCTCTCTCTCTCTCTCTCTCTCTCTCTCTATATATATATATATATATATATATATATATATATATATATATATGAAGACAGAGTGAGAGGAGTGTAAGAGACAAACTCATAGAAGCAGTGATGTCTGTGAATGTCTATCTAATAGAATTGCACTTGTCTCGTCTTTCCCATGATATCTGACATCTTACAGAGGAACACACAACAATCTTTTTCCAATAAAATTATTACATCCCCATATATATAATGTAATTTTATAAGCTTGAATTTTTAGGCGTTTTCTTAAGGTAATGTAATTTGATTTCATGCACATAGGTTCCTATTATTATTATATTCCATATCATCCAGACCAACTTAAAGGCAAAAACAGTAATGTAAAAAAAAAAATGATTGAACGGAATTCACTAATTCATTTTCTCTCTTCCCAATAGATTTTTCTACTGTTAACTTTATATTTTCCCTCTTATTTTTCTTATTTTCTTTTACTCGTACAACTGTATCTTTTTGTCTTTTAATAATTAGTAAGTAATTAAAAAAAAGACAAGAATTCAGCGAATTGACACACAATCTTCACTTTTATTTAATGTTCTCCCAATTTAAGTCAATCATTAATTAATGATTTTATAAATGTATGTACTGACAATATATATATATATATATATATATATATATATATATATATATATATATATATATATATATATATATATATATATAAGCTTTATGTGTGTATGTGTTAGCATAATTTTGTATATTTAGGTATACATGAAACTAACGAGAAACTATAAATGAATAGTATATACATATACACACGCACACACATATATGTGAATGCGCAAGCTCAAAGTATATATATATATATATATATATATATATATATATATATATATATATATATATATAAATATATATGTGTGTGTATGTATGTGTGTGTATATGCGTATGTGTGTGTGTGAGCTTTTGCTGTATAAATCAGTTCAAGGGGAAATCTACCGCGAAATCGACCATTAGATTTTAGAAAAGGATCAGCCTATTCCCTAGACATATATCCGTAAATATTATCTTAAAATGATATAACAATCTTACCAAACTACGTGAACCGACCCCAATCTCTCTCCCCATTATATATATATATATATATATATATATATATATATATATATATATATATATATATGTATGTATATTGAGCAGAGTATATTTATGAAGCAGCCCTTCGTTTAGACATGTTTTAATAAATATATCGGACATTTAAAACTTCGCAACAACGGCTTTAGTATCAGTCAGTCAGTTAAATGCCATACGTGATACACGGTTAGGCGAACATTTCATGACTGACACGTTAAAGATTTCTCCCGTAGTAGTTTATCTTTACTTTCTCTGTTAGACATGTAACCAACTATGGTCTACAGGAACCAGCCTCGCCTGCTATTCATTTTAGAGAGGAGAAAATATGGATTCATATCTTTGCCAGGGTTATTTGAGAGTAAGTGACTGGAGTTCGAACTCAGCTCTCCAATTTCTCATTTCCCAGCCTATATCCATTAAACCACCCACGCACGTCGCTTTATAATCACATCAACGAAAATCAAATCCATTTTTACGGACAACTAATCACAGCGGCATAAACATTTAAACCACAGCACAAATATGATTATCTTAATTTGCAGTAAGCAAATATATTCGAATGAAAAATATATTCGATGAAACATTCAATAAAGACAATTGATTGATATTAAATATAGATAAGTAAATAATAAAAATTAAATGTACAACAAAAGAATTAAAACTGGCAAGAAAAGAGCCCTTTGCAAAAGTGAAATATTGGATACTAATCCTCTTAATTCTTGGAAGATTGTATCGCCATCAGTAATTAAAATAATATATCAATATATTATTGTCAAACAAATTTTTGTGTAGAAAACTGATTTGAAATATCTCCAAGCTAATTGCTACATAAAAATATTTAACACCATTTCATGACACCCCTTCTAATTATTGTCAACCCAGCTAGAAAAATACTTTGGAAGCTAGCATCATCAAACAGCAGCAATCCATCATCAATAACGTTTGTATTAATCACGATGCTAACATTTTACAATGTACTTCAGCTGTAAAGGTATTTTAATCAGCTAGTGCTAAATTTTATTGCGCCACCGTGGCAAACATATGCATGTTCATTGAATCTTTAAAAGCATGGAGACTCAAGCCGGTAATGCTTCTTTTGCTGAAAATGACGAACTGTGGTCTATATTATACAGAATATTACTTAGACTTTCACCAATATCCGTTCATATATATATATGTATATATATATATATATATATATATATATATATATATATATATATATATATATTCAGCAAAAGAAGCATTATATATATATATATATATATCGTCATTTTCAGCAAAAGAAGCATTACACACACACACACACACACACATATATATATATATATATATATATATATATATATATATATACACACATATTACATATATATATATATATTTTGTCATTTTCAGCAAAAGAAGCATTATATATATATATATATATATATATATATATATATATATATATATATATATAATAGAAATGTGTGTATCTGTTAAGAATTATCTGTGTGAATATGTCTTTAATTAGGTATGTAATTGTTATATAGGAATAAAGAACTGTAGCTGCCGACACTTGTGTTTGAACATCGATCGTCAGTGAGCAAATACAGGGGATCCCATTATTGAATTAAATTAACCACGTGACCATAGAGAAAGCGCATATATGCGATGTAGCGTGTGTCTAATTGATCGCCATTTCTAGTTTATACTATTTTTCAATTCGAATCACTATACGGATTTCTGTTTGAGCGAGTATTATCGAGCAAGTCCTATTAATGAGAGTAATATTAGAAGGCGTCTGACACCAGCATTGTTCAACGGCGTTACTGTAGTTGTATCTGCGATTATAAAGTCTCTACTACAACGAGCATTAAGAAAATGACAACGAGTATTCGTTGGTATCACAAAAAGTAATCAAGACCATAACTGCATATACGAGTATGTTCAATCACAGTTACCTCTTACATATAATCATTCATATGTAATCACACACACAGACACACACACACACATATTAATCATTCATATGTAATTACACACACGCACATATATATATATATATATATATATATATATATATATACATACATACATACATACATATATATATATATATATATATATATATATATATATATATATATATATATATATATATATATATATGTATGAATGTGTATTAAACTAACCTTACAAACACGGAACAACACAATAGCACAAATAATAATAATGTAAAAAAAACGATTAAACTCTTCTACAGAAATCAATAACACAGTAACACCAAATTAGACGAAAACCTATAAGAAAATTACTGACATATTACCAAATGACCAAAACTATTGAACACGTCATTTACTACAAAAGAAATAAATTAACAACTAATAACTAGAAAAAATAAATTACTAAAAACGTACAACTTGATCACCAAACACAATATTCAAAACTTATTCCAATAATTCCATGTTATCTATAAATTTGTTTACTTCCCAAATGAAAAAAATGTATTTCTAATAATAATAATAATAATATATATATATATATATATATATATATATATATATATATATATATATATATATATATATATATATATATATATATAAAAATAACAGTCTTATGATATGCATTATTTTTAGAGAAAGTGCTCAATGTCAGGGATAGAGTGTATGTAAATACAAGCAATGTGATTAAAGATATCTGCACTGGTTAGCGACAGTCGGTTTCCTGATTTAACGTGATCATCATACATGAGGATTGCATTTAAGCATTTAAATTGCCTGACAGCTTCAAGTTTTGATAACTCTGTTCACAATGCTTACACACACAGACACACACACACACACACACACACACACACACACACACACACAAACAAACACAAACACACACACACACAAACACACACACACATGTATATATGATAGCGAGTGAGGAATAATATGTATATTTACTAATATATATTTAATACTTCTGTTGTATTACATCATCGAGCACTGTTTTATTAACACCAGCACTATATGTGCAATACATATATATATATTATATATATATATATATATATATATATATATATATATATATATATATATATATGTATGACATCGATGTTTTTTTCGTATATTGATACAATGCTAATATTTCTTTTCTCTGTAAAGACATATAAAAGTACATACGCACACATAGAGAGGGAATAAATTCATTAAAACTGTGAACTTTACCAAGATGAAATCCTTTGGGTTTGAATATCGTAAGCAAATGCAATTTGAAAATTGTTTTGAACAAACGATCGTCACTCGCTTACTTTTTTCCTCTGTCCCTATCTATCTATCTATCTATCTATCTAAATGTTTATGACCACATTAAGTTGAAACACTAATACGATCTCCGAATTTAAGCAACGTCAAATTCGGTCACTCCCTAGATGTCAGGTTCCGTATGCTTGGGTGTGCGGTAGGTGTAATGGTTAAGATTTAACGGGAAGCAGAGTTTCAATTCTCGTTGGTTACATTCACTTTCACGCAAATAACATTGGAAAACCACTTCTCCACCCAGCTATATGTTTATTAGTAAGACTTGTATCACTAAAACGTTATTACCTCAATCAACAAAAAATCTTACCATCTATTTTTCTGGATTTAAATAACCTGCAGAGACTTGATAAACCATATAAACGAATCTCTCTTTTCCTCTCTCTTTACGCCTCTCTCTCTTTCCCCCTCTCTCGCTTTCTCTCTCTCTCTCTCTCTCTCTATCTATCTATCTATCTATCTATCTATCTATCTATCTATCTATCTATCCTAGAATATGTCCGGGAAATTAAATCCCTTTCAGATGAGCCTGCTTATATTCTTTTCACTTAATTCCCTTTAGAAAAGGAATGGTTCCTCATACGATGAAGAATGTGTGTATACATGAATAGAACAAAAAATCAACATCCTCCTTCCAAGTGTAATAATACCTTTCCAAAACTGAAACTATAATGTGCAAATGCAATAAAACCAGTGATGGGACCCGTCCTGAATCCGTCATAAAATTCAAGACGTGGACTTAGGAAATATTAAATACTTCAAATACATCGGTGTATGGATCAGTGATAACAAATTTAGCATAGGGTTTAAGGAAAATGAGCATGGAATAGCCCGCGCTAGAGGTAGTTTCACAATCTGCTCCAAAACCAAAACATAAACCTGAAAACTCGAGCCAAGTTCTTAAATAGCCTCATTAGATAGAGACATTCATATGGATGACATACATAGCGTCACTGACGTTCAGAAATATCTAAACTGCCAGCTGCATACGTCCGCTTCCTCAGATCGATGGTTAATGGTAAGTTCAAACAAGTAAAGCTTACAGGTCAATGTGAGGAACATCTTTCTTTGAACCTAGTGGACTGGAGCTACAGAATCACAAACAAAAAACTGTACTACATACCCCCAAACTATATCAGCTGAGGAAATTCACGAACAGCAAAAACTAAAATGAAAAGCACATGTAACACGAAACAAAAATGATATATTCAAATGTTGGCGTTCCACGCTACTCCAAATAAAAGGTTAGGAAGGAAACCCGCATCAGTAGTGGAAAGAGCGATAATAGCTTGAGAAAACTATTTTCAGTCGATAAACTTCTTGTTCAATGAATGACGAATTTTTGCTTTTTCAAGATACAAACATTATTTAGCCCATAGGTGGGGTTAGAGGAAATGATTGCTCCATCAAAATAAATATGAAATATAATCAATAATAAAATAATTATTTGACTATTAATCTGCTTTACTCTGTTTCGCTAGGAAAATTTATATATTTAATTAACTCGTATTGAGAAATTTGGATCTATTAAATTTATAAGTGGATTAAATTGAGATTCGAATAATTCGTGTACAATAGATATCATCAACTGTTCATGTTCTGAAAACATGACAAATCAGAATATATAAACATATATGTATGTATATATATAGATATGTATATATCTGTGTGTGTGTATATATATATATATATATATATATATATATATATATATATATATATATATATATAAATATAAAAGTGGACATGGAAGTCAGCACTTAGAGGCGACAGTCTGTTTCATGCTAGTGCAATCGTCAGGCGACGATTGCACTAGCATGAAACAGACTGTCGCCTCTAAGTGCTGACTTCCATGTCCACTTTTATATTTACACACGCTCTATCTCTGATATTGAGCACTTTACCCCATAAATATAGCACACTTTAAGACTATATTTCTGCATATATATATATATATATATATATATATATATATATATATATATAGATAGATAGATAGATAGATAGATAGATAGAAAGATAGATATTTGATCTGTGCGTGAGTGTGTCTCTGTGTGTATATACCTTCTAAAAAGTTAGAAATTTGCATGCATATATATATATATATATATATATATATATATATATATATATATATATATATATATATATATATATATCCTTTCGAATCTTTAAAAAATCATATTTAATAAAATATTTGTTTTCTATTTCGACCTCTGAACGAATAAGTAAAATGTATTCCATCCAAACCGTTTATAAGAAAAAACAACGAAAATCTATTTTCAGTTTTTGTTTTCTTCGATATTTTATTCCTAGAAAAATAACAATAAAAAATCAGCGAAGAAAATGTGAAATGTTTTTAATTATTTTTATCAACTCACACCGATTAATATACAAAAAACTTTTTTTTAAAAATTTCATTATATACTTTTTTAAATTAATTATTTTGTATCTGAAAGTCGTCACTTTTTAAAAAAAGTTCGTTTAAATTTTCACAGAATCACTTTGTTCATAAATAATATAAAAAAATTCAAATACGTTTTGCATTGATTGCGTAGAAACTGTCCGTTTTATTCGGGATTTCGTTTCTTAAGAAATACAAATAAAAAAAGTCCTTTCGATATATTCGGTCGGGAAAAAATCATATCAGATAATTAAAAATTTAAATAAACATAATTAATTACAAAATTTGAAAAATAAATCAATTGCCCGTTATAAAACGAGAACATATTTAATACACAATTTAAGCAAATAAAATAAATGATTGGAGATGATGAAAAAATCTCTTCTCATCTGATTTCCTAATATATTATTAAACGGCCACATAACAGACTTTTTTGGAAATGATTCTTCGTCAAGGTAAAACATTTCAGCACCCATTTAAATAGGTTTAATATTTAGTTTAAACAATACATATGTAAGAGAAAACTAGGATGGACACATATGCGCTCTCTCGCGTACTTTGACACACACAAAAACTATATATATATATATATATATATATATATAGTAGCTAGAGGTGTTATTCTGACAATGAGATCAGAGTTCGAATCTCATCAGAGTTGATTTGCCAACGAGATATTTATGGTCCAATATCCTCGCACCACGGTTATGGTCCAAGGTACAATCAAGGAAGAACAACACGAACAAAAGAGTAGAAAGTAACAAAGATATATTACAGCAGAAATATAATACAAGAAGTTGAAGGTGTTAGTATTTACTGTCAGTCTGGTTTAGAGTAAGCTAATATGTCTTAACTCGTTAGGTCTCAACTCACAGAGAGGCTCAGTATTTATAGAGTCAGGAAGAGTCCATTATCGTTATAGGTAAGTTCCCATAACAGAGATGAAATTCATTAGATGAATACTTTCGAAATCCACTGATGACTGTGCTAGCACAAAGTCCCAAATCAACATGACAGAGATTTTGAGTGTGTCTTTGCAGGTGTCTTTAATAGGGATTACTTAGCCACCCTAGCAGACAGGCATGCTTAAAACGTGTGCCCGTCATCACCCTCATCTAATATATATATATTAGATGATGGTGATGACGGGCACACGTTTTAAGCATGCCTGTCTAGAATATATATATATATATATATATATATATATATATATATATATATATATATATATATATATATATATATATATATATATATATATATATATATATATATATATATATATATATATATATATATATATATATATATATATATATATATATATATATATATATATATATATATATATATATATATATATATATATATATATATATATATATTAAAGAGAAGAGAGAAGCCGCAAACGGTTTAGTAGGAGCGGTGGAGATAATGAGTCCTGGATAGGAAAAGGATTCGGAGAGCTGAGTTTGAGGCGGCACGGTGGAGTAATGGATAACGGCTTGGAGTGAGGAATTGGAGAGCCGAGTTCGAATTCCAGTCGAATCCATTACATTCACTTACGTGCTAATACCCTTGGGAAAGGTGTGAATCCTCTTCTTCTCCCTCCAACTGTGGGTAAATAGCAGGACAGACTGGACTGCGTTCTATAGCCTTTGATGGCAACTGATCTAGGAGAAGGACAACTCTGAATTCAAAACCTGCGGAGGGTCGTTTGGGGACCTTGTGGCATTCGTTGCACCAGGTCCCTGTATTCGTTCCTCCAAAAAGTGTGGATGGCCCTGCGCAAAGCCTTCACCACTATAATCAAATCCTGTGTGGGTGTCGGGCTTTCAGTTTCTGGGAACAGATCTGTCTGACCCTCATACGTCGAGTTCGACGGGAGAGTCCATCATATATATATATATGTATTATAAAAATATATTTTTTATTTATGCTATATTTAAAAGTAAAAGTATACAATAGAGCGTATGTAAATATAAGTGTAGACGACAGGCCATGCGCGTGCGTTGGATGGTAGTTCGACTATTGATATACGCTGGTTAATGGTGCATTATCGATATCAGGGTGCTCGTTATATGTGGTTCATTGTGTTAAGCGGACTGTTATAGGATAAGCAGGGGGGTTTATATTTTAAGTTATTCTAAAGACTATCGAGAAAAATAATTATGGGTAAGAATGCTGTTATTTCATATATATTGTATCAGGTTGTTTCATAAATTTTAAGTTATTATTTATTATTGATACTTAGGGTTTTGTATTTATATCAATTATTTGCTGTGGATTGTTAGTAAATTTATTTAGTTGTGTTTACGTATACATTTGTACAGTTTGTTAATTTGTTTATCATTTATTTAATATTTTATTTATTTGTTATTAATTTCTGGGGGTCTCTTATATAATACATATATTTGCCTTTTTCTTGGTTATGTTTTACAAGGTGTTCGTTCGTTTTTCTTTCAGTCACTTAAGTAACACAATAATGTTTTTCTTATTTGCATTTTGAAATAGAGTCGGATCATTTATTTAGTAATTTGTTTTGATTTTGGAAGGTAATTATAGGTATTTTCTCTTCCAGATAAAGTTTAGCGTTTATGGATTTATTATCGTAGGCCGAGGTGGTTTTCTTATTTTCCATGATATTGTTGGTGTATTTATGTTCCCATATATATTTAGATAGGGTTGTGCTGTTATATATTTTCTATTCGTAAAGGAATTTTTGTTTACGTAGTTCCTACAGCCTTTCAGTTAATGCTATGTATATTTTCTTTAATATCTGTTGTTTTTACAGTGGCTTCGTATATTATATTGTTTTTAAGCGATTGTTGTTTAATGGACATTCATCTATTTCCCTGCAGTTGACGATGAGATTGGTATTGTTTGGGTGATCTTTTGGTTAATCTTCTGTTGAACTATTATTTGTGCCATGTTCTCGGCGCAACAGTAGTTACAGATTTTAGATACGTCGATAACTAACTACGTGCCAATCTATGTACTCATTGAAATAAATTCATATACACACATATTAGAATAGCTAGGCAACTCGATATCTGCTTAGTTCGCAAATTACGCTCACACACATACAATAACAAATATTCAGTCAAAATTCACCATTGATTGATAAATTAAATCTCTCTCTCTCTTTCACTGTCTATATATATATATATATATATATATATATATATATATATATATATATATATATATATATATATATATATTAGTCTGTGTAGATCTATCTACTTACCTACCTACTAGTTGATGTTGCTAGCAAAGAGGTTAGATTCAAATAGGCATACACATACATATATATGCATATGAATATGTATACAAGTATATGATACTCTGCTGACATTTACTTAAACTGATGCAATTCTGAAATCCACGTAAATGACCAAATATCTTAAAATGAGTTTGAATCATATATATTCTTCTTATCGCAGCACACGTTATAGTTTGTTTAAACATTTTTGTTTATTTTTTTTTTTTTTTGGTTCGGTAGTTTTTTTAAACAGTGAATTTCATGTTCACCGCTTATAGACCTACTAAGGATAATGTATCTTCTATTAGGAATCGAACCTCTACTTCATTTTGCAATTAGAGAAATCACTTTTTAATCTTAACATTAGGCCATAAGTTTTCATAGCAAAGCTAAGGTTACTTACCCCAATCATATGTTGAGTTTTTCTGCTATCTGCTAGACAGAAACCAATAATATTTTAAGGCATTAATGTCTTTAATAATTTATATCTTGTTAATATATTTTTTTCTAAAACTTATCACCCCAAGCAAAGCTGGAAGCCACTAGCATGCAAGGGGTTACAGAAGGTTTGGAGGAAGAGCAGATAGGAATGGTAAAGGAGAGGATGTGGAGAAAGATAGTGGATCGATCAAGGCAAGGGGGTTACAGAAGATTTGGAGCGAGAGAAGATAGGAATGAAAGGTGAAAGGATGTCGAGAAGGGAAGTGGATAGATCAAGGCAACTGGAGATGTCGATTGACGTTACACTTAAATAATTGGAGATTGTATTTCCCAGGGAAACAGGAATAAGGAAGGGAGTTCCACAGGCGAGATATGCGAGACATGAAGCTATTGGAGTAGAAGAGACGCCTACATATAACAGTTTCAACGGTGAAGGGGTGGAACGGGATGCCAGCCTCGTAGGACGTTTAAATTCATGAGGCCTAGGAACCAGCGAAAGCAGCTCATCGAAGCAATTACCCTGAAAGTGTTTGTAAAAAAGACAGAGCGAGGCAACGTCGCGTCTGTGAGAGAGCGACTGCAGACGAGATGACAGATCAGGGCCAATTACATTGCATATCCGTGTCTGGATCTTATCAAGAACCCTGAGGCAAACATCAGGGGCTCCAGACCATATATGGCAGCAATACTCCATGCAAGGGCGAATGGTCGATTTATAGATTTGGAGGATCGATTCCGGGGAGAAAAATTTCCTGGCTCGGCACAGGGAGCCAACTTTCCTTGCGGTGGATGATGCAATTGACTCGATGTATTTGTTCCATCTCAGATCAGCGGACAGCGTAAGACCGAGCAGCCGCAGAGAGGAGATCTCGAGAAGTTGGTCTTCAGACATTCTAATGGGATGCAGAGATGGATCCCTGGGGTGGTTAATAGAGAGCAGTTTTGTTTTAGAGGCGTTAAAGTTAACCATCCATTTCTTGCCCCAGTTCACAACCGATTGGAGTTCTTTTTCTAATCGAACTGCCAGGTTAACTTTGTCAGCATCACTAGATTTGTGTTTGAGGCATGAGTAAATTGTGGTGTCGTCCGCATAGATGCCGACTTGGGAATCTATGGCTCCAGGAAGGTCGTTTATGAATATGAGGAACAGAGTAGGGCCTAGGATGGAGCGTTATATTTAATCAGTACCCTTGCATGAGTAACCATCCTTATTCTGTTTTATACTGTTAAATGGATGTATATTAATATATAAATGCGTGCGTATATATATATATATATATATATATATATATATATATATATATATATATATATATATATATATGCAGAAATATAGTCTTAAAGTGTGCTATATTTATGGGATAAAGTGCTCAATATCAGAGATAGAGCGTGTGTAAATATAAAAGTGGACATGGAAGTCAGCACTTAGAGGCGACAGTCTGTTTCATGCTAGTGCAATCGTCAGGCGACTAGTGCTGTTATTTTTCTCGGCTATTTATATAAGGGTCAGTGGTGCATTATGGGTAGTCTATTTTGGCGGTTACTTTTACGTAGTATATTATCTTTTACGTAGTATATTATCTTTTATTAATGTTTTTTTATTTAATAATGTTTTTTTATAATAATAATAAAAAAACATTAATAAAAGATAATATACTACGTTACTTAAAAACCGAAAGCCAAAAATATATAGTGTAACAAATAAATAACAACAAGTATAATAAATCGATCTAAATACATCCAAATATATAAATAAACTAACAACCGATTACGATAAACTAGACGTTTAAAAAACAAAACAAAAAAAAAACAAATAAAGGTAACCAACCTAAATAGATAAATTAAAAACTGTTCCCACCTAAATCATAGTCAGAAAAAACCACAACATCACACCCCAAAATTCAACAAACAGATTTAATCAATGACAAATAAACAAATATATAAGATAAAAAATAAAAATGAAAATAAATAAAAACAAGCAAAACAATTTGACCCAAATAAATAAGCGAACAAGCGACTTCCGGTAAATGACGGCCATTATATACTACCAACAATAAGCTATATAAATAAATTTTTACTACGTTAACCAAAAACACCGATCAAAATAAAAGAATAAATAAATAAATATATAAGATAAAAAATAAAAATAAAAAACAAACAAAAAACAAGCAAAATAATTTGACATAAATAAATAAACAAATAAACGACTTCCGGTAAAAGTAACCGCCAAAATAGACTACCCATAATGCACCACTGACCCTTATATAAATAGCCGAGAAAAATAACAGCACTAGTCGCCTGACGATTGCACTAGTATGAAACAGACTGTCACCTCTAAGTGCTGACTTCCATGTCAACTTTTATATATATATATATATATATATATATATATATACCATTCATCCGTGCATTGAATATTTTTGCCATATCTGGCTGGTCAGGTGCCCCCGTTGTTTATTTTGAGGTTTTTGACAAAATCCAAAGAAGGATCTGCAATTTAATTCATCCTGACTTGGTATCTTTAACTTCAATAACTTTCACACAGACGTGGCGTGGTTTCCCTCTGTCTTTTCTACGAGTATTTTCATGACAACTGCTGTCTGTAACCCACAGCATACTAATGGCACTCTCGTTCTGCTTGGGGTGGATTTCTTAAAATGTGTGTTTGTGTGTGTGTGCGTGTGTGTGCGTGTGCGTGTGTGTGCGTGTGCGTGTGTGTGTGCGTGTGTGTGTGTGTGTGTGTGTGTGTGTGTGTGTGTGAAATGAAAAAGAGAGAGCATTATCTCCCTACTGAGATAAGTAGGTTCACTCTAATAGAAGATTTGGAAACTTAAGACTTACAATAACAAAATCTATCAGTAACATATATACAAGTAAGTACAAGCTATATCATCTGTACAGAAGAATTAACGAACTCATTTACCGGTTTGGGTTTTACAAAATATTAACCCCAGGAGCGTTTTTGGACAATTCTCTTCATTATATTCCTCGTCTTTTTATTTTAGCTGTTTTCTTTGTCTATTCAATTTCCTACAAATGAAATAACAACAACATCAGAAGAACAATAACTGATCTCACACATTTCACCTCCACTCCGGATTGAAGTTGTAACTAATCAAGATGGCAAGGGTATTTTTCACAGACGAGTCCTCTTCCTCGTATTTTCAAACTTTTTCTTTTCTTTTGCGTATTCGAATTCTTCTCTCAGGACAGTCGTGTTTGGTCGGTCTTGTTAGGGTTAGGGTCGGGGATCAAGGAACAGCAAAACCCTTCAATAATTCAAAACTGCTCATAATAATTAACATCTATGCTGAGGGCACAACTATTTACAGCTGTTATAATGTTAAGTCTAATCGGTTCAATGGGGTCAACTCGGAAGCTGATCTCAAAATCGACTTACACTCAGTCATAAAATGGGAAACGAAATGACTTGTTAATTTTAACACCTCCAAAATGGAATTGTTTTCTTTTATTTATCTTAGAGAACCTTTTGGTTCTCTCATCATCAGAGATGATGCTAACCTTCTGGAGAATGATTCATTATGCCTTCAAAGTGGAAAGATCATACTGAACATTTACTAGGTCTGTTACTAGTATATTTAGTATAATAATACTTGTTACAATCATCATTTATATATTTCATATTTTTTTCAATACTGATAATATCAATATTTGATAATATTTCCCGATTTTTTTCTCTTTTTTTTTGCATATTACCTTTGCTGGTCAAAAAACAAAGAATCTTTTTTCGCATGTGGTAATATTAAACAACAATTTCCCAAACTGTTCACAAGTAAATAACATTAGCTTTAAATGAAATTAAAAAATAAAACAAGCGACCATGATGATATGAGCAAAACTTAAAAACATCATTAACACCCGAAAGTTACCAGATACTATCTGATTATAAAGATGATGGAAAATATATTTACAATATAATTCACTAGTTCATATCGCTAATGATTGCAATAAAAACTTTAAAATTATCATCATTTATAAAAAGAATTGAAAAGATCTAACCTATTCATTACCAATAATTCTGGAGCTTAATATCCTCCATGGCTAAAAACAATATCGTTAATGAATTGCCGTTGGATTCAGGAAACGGATTCTCCAATTCTAATAATCCTAAAACAACATTAAATTCTTACATTGGTCACACAAGCACAACATTAACTCGTGGGTTAACTTGTCATCGAAATTCAAAGTAATTTCTGTACATCTCGGTAATCGAATCATAAGAATGAAAATAGATCAGTCAACATAACACAAATATTAGTGCGTAATGGCAAAATACTAAATAGCACTCAGTGTAAAGAAAATCTCAAAATATATTATATATTATTATAGAAAAGAGAAAAAAATTATTAAACATATAAAATATTTTAAAATATACTCTGCAGAAACGTTCTACACAAGAGGTTATTTACACGAAACACACAAGCCCACACGAAAAAGAGATGAAGGGAGAAAAAGAACAAGAGAGAGATACAGAGATAGAAGAGGCGGGAAAGTGATATATAATATCAGAGTCAGTGATTTAATGTGTTTGTAAATTGTCCTAATCCCTGCAATAAGTCAAATCTATTCTAATAAACACATGATGTCGTACATTCGTTTACAGAAATAGATAACAAATTATATGCATTCAAAAAAACGATAGTTATTCGAACACCGAGCAAAGAAACCTTCAATTTCACAAAGAATTCCGCACTTGTCAAAATCAATTAAAGCTGTTTCTCTCTATTTGCCAAATGGGTGTTTATCAGAATACAGAATCATATATATCAACGTTCAATATTTGAGAAAAAAATCGATAACACCAGATCGAATCTTAGGTAAACGATAATGAAAAATCAATTCTATGTGCAATGTTTATTTGGATAATGTTATTTTTCCTTCACTATTGATATGTCTGAACGAGGAATTGACAGTGAAAATTAAAGAAGTTTGTTGTAGCTGTAGACAAAGCAGTGAATCGATTGTTTTCTAATGTGTTGTAACTGTGTAAACGCGACGCTGGATCAAACGGTAAAGTGAGCTTCTCGTCCGATATGCTGTTTATTGCAATATTTTGTGGATGTGTGAAAAAGAATTATGGATCCCAGCTCAATGGATTTTTTCACTCAGAGGTGTGAAATGACGGCGAGAAAAATCATTTAATCTATTAGGCTGTACGAAAGAAAGCAAAAAGGAAACAGAAATAATTGCTTAATGAAATTCTAAAATTGCTTATGTACGTTACTGTGAAAATTCATGCGTAAATATGTGTCTGTGTTTATATACATGAACACACGCACACAAGCACACACACACATATATATATACATATAAATATATATATATATATATATATATATATATATATATATATATATATATATATATATATAGGGTTATATATATATATATATATATATATATATATATATATATATATATATATATATATATATATATATATATATATCGGTGTCTGTGTATATATAAAAATATGTATATATTGGTGAACATACATCTACGAAGGAAATTCTTAAACTTCTTATATGTTTTCTATGATTATTCACATATTTATACACACACACACACACACACACACACACACACACACACACATATATATATATATATATATATATAAATATATATATATATATATATATGTATGTATGTATATATATATATATTAATTGTATATTTGGGCAGCAATCCCTATTTTATATAAGTTTAATTAAATGCGCCTTAAAAAGTCCTGCGATTAAGCTTTGTACAGTGTAACCCGGATATAAGAGACCCGGATATAAGGGAAAACCGGATATAAGAGATTTCTTCTCCGGTCCCGACAACTCTCTTATATCCGGGTTACATTGTATTTAATTTTTCCTGCGTTCATTTAATGGGTTTGCTTTTCTGGACATAAAGTGTCTAAAAACTAAACAAATGTTTTGTATATCTTAGTGACTTTCTCTATTCTATTAGCCCTTAGAAAAGATGATTTTATTGTTTTTATATTTAACTGAATGCTTAAATGTTTTATATGTTTCTAGATTAATCGGTATGCTTTATATATATATATATATATATATATATATATATATATATATATATATATATATATATATATATATACATACATTCATACATTTGTATAATTAGGCAGCAAATTCTCTTTTAGGCTTGACTGATTGAATAATTTGCAAACATTATCTCGTAATCCATTAATATACACGTATATTTCCTGTATATTACAATTGAATAAGACAAGAAATACACAATGACAATGAGAATCACTTTTATTTCCCAATTACTTTCCACCTCTTTCTGAGATCATCATCTGGGTTGCAACTAGTAAGGCAAAAATTATGCGAAGCTATCCATTAATGAATCTTATAAATACATACATATATTCATACGAGATGTGGTTCTCAGCCCAAAACATGGTATATATTTATATGGACATATCAGACTAATACTAATGTTGTGATTTCGTTCCTTATTTTTTGTACAGACTTGTGACATTTTGTCAGACTACGATATATTTAATATACATGCTTATATCATATTATATTATATTATATTATATATATATATATCAATTAATCACTGCGTATATAAAAACAGTTTAGATGAAGATAGTTTCGAAGAAATCAAGTGCTAAATGAATTTCTCTTCAATATTTGTCATTCCCATAATATTTTAGTGTTTGTGTGTCAGGGAGACGGGTGGGGTTCTGTTTTTGTTTTAATGTATAGAATTGCGTATTTGTTTGTGCATATAGATGTATTTACACCTGATTCAGTGTAGGCATGCATACGTCCACTTCTTCCGAGCAATCTACACATGTACGCACACATGTAAACACGCGGGCTAGTTGAGGAACTATGTGAATAAATAGTAAAAGGAAAGAAACCTTGAAATTGATCACGAATAACAAAAGTGCAATATCAAAATCTAACGTCTTTGTCAGCTCAGAACTTCGAAAATTGCGTCAACTCAATGATCGAAAAACAAAACTGATTGGGCGTGGAGGAAGCGCGTCAGGTGCTACGTGTCAGGTTTCGATTAATTACTGCAAATTTGCAAAAAAAAATCTTACATTTTTTGTAATTGCAATACGCAAACACCAAAACGCACACACAAACACATGCATACACACATAAACACAAGCCTACACCGCACATATAGGCATTTTTATGTACCTGTCTATGTATGTGGGTACATGCGCGTCTCTCCTTATAGATTTTAGCACTCAGTGACTGAGAGATTAGTCGTTCAAATTCCATTCAGATATATGGGGCGGGGGAAAGATCTCAAATCTCTGTAAATTGGCGTAATAAAAGCAGTGGAGTTTTGCAGGCTTTTAAACATTTGCTCATATATATATATATATATATATATATATATATATATATATAGTGTGTTACAGTGTGTGATACCTTCTATATAGAGTGTGATGGATAAATTGTCGTTTAAATTGCGTAAATATAAAAATAACACTGATATTTCAATTTAACAGATATCTTTACACAAAAACTTCTTGAAATACTAAAGAGTAAATTTATTAAATAAAAACGCTATTGACTTCAACCACGGCCCCCAGACGACTTCGGAATCTCCTGCAATTGTTCTGGGCAGTTTCCCTCTTTAAGTTGGTGAATGTTGCCATAACCCTTGCCTTCAGTTCATCTTTGGTGTTACATATTAACGAAGGTTTGTTGCAGTCTGGTGAGTTGGTGATGTCTCAGAAATTGTCTGACAGCCATTTCTGGGTTCTCCTGCCTGTGTGTCTTGGTGCAGAGTCCTGTAGCCAGATATATGGTCTTCTTGTAACCACCCTCTTGAACCAGGGCACCTCTAGCTCCTCAAGGCACTTTAAGTAGGTCTTTGTGTTGAGTCTGTGGCCCTACAAAGTCGGGATTCCTTTTCTTATCAGGACGGTCAGAGAGAGTTTTCCGAGCTTCTGTACCTTCGTAATCACCATTAGGTTCCTTCAACTCTTTCCGATTCCTCCTCAAATTCATACCCAAACACTATGGAATCTTTGTATTGGAGTTTCCGGCGCGAATGCCAAGCAGTACAGCATGACGTTTCTAAATTTCTGGCGGATTGAATTGCGTCATGGCGATCTTTTTCTCACGGACTCTACTCAACTGACCCTACTACAGTGTTCAGTCGACAAAATCAAAAGCAAACAGCATCATGGGAATTAAAAATATGACATGGCAACAATTTACTCATCGCATCATATATATATAAATCAAGAATTAAATAATTTGTCAGGTATATCAAAGTAAACACTGGCTAACTTGAGAGAGGATAAAGTTCTTCTTCCATGTGCCATGTCCATCCAGGACATTGACGATCATGGCTCTCCACAATTTCCTGTCCTTTGTATCTCTTAATAAATTTTGTGTTTTTTATCATCTTAACCGCCATCCATTTATTCAAGTTTGCTAGTCAGGTCATGCGTTGTTTTCCTCTTTTCCTTCTTTCCTTCAATCTTCCCAATGAGTATCAAATTCTCCAAGCCGTCTTTCCTCAACTATTTCTTCCTGATGTAAAGTATAAATATCCTTTTCGTTTCCACTTTATTTAAAACTTCGTCGTTACTCATATGTTCTGTCCATGTTATTCTGAGCATCCTTCTGTAGAACCGCATTTCTGTTGCTTCATGTCTCTTTATCTGTGAGGTGATTGTCCAACATCGAATTCCATGTAGGAGGACTGATATTACATATATTTCGACGTTCCACATCATTTCAAATAAACCGTTAAGCAGGAAACCAACTCCCTATCAATATTGGAAAGAGCTATAAAATATACTGGATTTGAGAATCCTATTTTCCAGAACAATTGATTTAAAATATTAAAAAAGATAATATTTTCAGCTGTGAAGGTATGAACTGGAGGAACTAATGAATTCAGCATGGCAGACAATGAACTTAAATATATGAATCATATACCAAAGTTGTAATTTGAATTCTGATGATTAGAGTGAATATCAGAATTAGACCGGAACAATTATAGGTTTCGTTAAAGACACTGGAATAAGAAATGTCATATTTATTTATCAGAATTATGTTAGAAAACGCAAAACAAATGCGGAAAGTACGTAAACTGTGCTTCGCAGAAAACGCAAAAGCTTTTGATAAGATACAGCTCATTTGAACTGCAAGGAAGATTAATTTATTAGTTAAGGATGTTACCCGTTGATAAACCTCTATACGAAATTCCTGGGACTGGAAGTGCTTCGGTTTGCAGATTTTCTCGAATTTTAGAATACGGGCTACTTAAAATGTATAATATAATCTATAAAACGGAGCAGCTTGAGAATGGAACCCAAACATAACACAATATCCCTTTACATTTCATAACACAGTTTATACATATAACTTGAAGGTAGTTTTATATACATAACATATACCCTGAAAGTAGTTTTAAATAAAATTTAATAAAGTTCAGTACATATTGATACACGCAATGACGTCATGTAATGCTCCCAGGGACTTTTAAGTGGTGAAATTAAGATTTCACGGAAAAATACTTTTTTGTACTTTCTCTACGTGTACAAAAACCTGGTTGCAATATATATATATATATATATATATATATATATATATATATATATATATATATATATATATATATATATATATATATATATATATATATATATATATATATATAAATTGTGGTACTCGTTTGGAAAAAACTCGGATAGCTCAATTTGCAGTAGAACAAATCGGTACCTGAAGAAAAATGGTGAATAGTTAAAAGGAAAAATCAAGAAAATTAAACCAAAGCGAAAACAATCGTCCAGTGTTCAAGCCCTAAGTCCCCCGCCAAAAAAAAAAACCTCAAAAGAGTAACAACACAACTCCGTAAAGTGCTCAATACACTAAGATAATCCTAAGGAGCCACGAAAACCTACCTAGGTTTCACCTAAACGGATCTTCAGGGTAACACCAATGTTACCTTGAAGATCTTTAGGATTATCTCATATATATATATATATATATATATATATATATATATATATATATATATATATATATATATATATAGCATGGCCTGGCTTCACAAAATGATGATCAAGAAGTAATCTGTACACGTCGCTTGCAGGAACATTTGTGACTGATAAGTACTTTCTCCTCTGCCTCTTGTCCCTGAGAGCGACCTTGCAAAGAAGGAGACAGCATGGTTGGTGGTGAGAAGCCAGGCGTCACTGTTCTCAGCTAGGGTTGATAATTTGCAATGGTAAATGTGACAGGCAACAAAAGATTATTTTCAGGCAATTTTTGAATCGCTTCTTTGGTGCCTCTCTATGCTACTGGAGAGCTCGCTGTACAATAAAATTTTAAGCAGCCGACGATTCTCCATCGTGGAAACATGTTCAGCCCAGCGTAGATGGGACTTTAGCAGCATGGCCATAAAGCAGGTGATCTTCTCCGTTTCAAGAACTTCAATATTGGAGACAAAGTCACTTCATGTTAAGGATCGTGCGGAGGCAACGCTGGTGGAACCGTTCGAGGAGTCGCATATTGCAATATATATATATATATATATATATATATATATATATTTGCAGGAATTTTTGACATTTTTAATAATATCTTTACAGCGTACGAAACACCTGCTAAGTAAACCACAAACGAAGATTTGCTGCAACGATCGCTAACAAAAAAAAAATTACATTATCCGGACTATTTTCCTCATCTTCATTGCCAGATTCACAAAGTTTGGTTACCTGAATTTCGTCCACCACTGGTAGATTGTTCTAGTTCCACGTGTCATGCCTTATCCGAATGTCTCAGTTTTTTCCTGTGTAACTCCAAGTTTTGGTTAACAACTGCTGTAGCCTGGTATTGATCTCACAACTCTTTGGGCCTAGTCACCGGATCGAACCAAAGTCTTTATCCACTGAGCCTTTGTGGACATCTGTGTATGAATTTCTGGGAATTATAAAGCTAATGTCTCAGCAACCATTTTTTTTACTAGTGCTCATTTCTGTTATTATTATTGCATATTTTTACCAGAGCTTATATTGCAATTTTTTGTTTTTATTTATTGCTTTTTCTCTATCATTCCTTATTACTGATTCCATATTGTATTCATTTCTATGCTTGGTCGGCTCAGGAGATTTTTGTGGCTTAGCATATGTTCCGTAAGATTTTGTATTTTCCAGTGATGTTCTCTGTCTATTATTTCAACCTTATTCCACAGGGGGCGGTGTTCTTCCTTTTCCGTCCATATATTGTCAGCTATGCTTGATTGTTCTATACTATTTCCGTAACTTGAAAACTAGATCCAAAAATGGTGAGTTCAGTACCAAGCTACAGTAGCGATGAACCAAAACCTGGAGAGTTGATTTAAAGGGAAATAACTGAGATATCTGGAAGATGCATAGCACGTGGAACTAGAACATGCTACACCGGTGGATGAAACAAATGGTTCGATTCGAAATAAAAATCACTGGAAGAAGGCCGGAGCGTGCAACTGTCAAAACGTTTTGAATATGGCAATGAAGATGAGGATAACAGTTCGAATAATGTAAATAATGTAAGTAACTAAACAAAGTATTAAGAAACAGGAAAACATGAAGTGTTATGTAATTCGATTCGTCATCTATGAAAATAGATGCTAGATAATTACTTCACAGATGAAGTAAAGACATCAGGCAACAGAGATATGGATCTACCGAACAATGCTAAGAACACCATGGACTGATTATGTAAGTAACGTAGAAGTTTTGTACAAAATGGGAACAAAAAAGACATTTATATTTGGAATCAGAAAGCGACGGTAGAAATTTCTAGGATGCATAATTAAAAATGAAGTTTTGGTAAAGACATACAGGATGCGATTGGTAAATTGTCGCCATTTTGTATTTTTAATTTCGCGTATGCGCGTTGTTTGTTTTTGATTTTGTCGACTGCACACTATTGTAGGGTCAGTTGGATACCATCTGTGAGACAAAGAGAACCATAATACAATTCATTCCACCAGAAATTTGGAAATGGCATACTGTAATGTTTGAATGGATGCACCAATCCGAACATTTTAGAGTGTTTGGGTCTCAATCTAAGGACAGTGCAAAACATTCGGAAAGAGTTTGATGTCAACATCATGGTGTTTGGAGAGATCACTAGTGATCACTAGTGATGGCGACGTTATGCCTTCATTCATCATCACACAGGGCTTCAGACTCAACACGGAGTCCTACATCAAATGCCTTGAGGAAGTAGTGCTGCCCTGGGCCAATAGGGTGACTATGGAAGACCCTATGTCTGACCACAGGTGTGGCACTATTTAGCTACGGTGGTTAATTGATTAATTAATTAATCACAGAAATTAATAACAGGAATTACTTAAAGCAATAGATAGATCGAAAGACATACTGAGCGACATTATTTGTTTCTTTTTACAAACAAAGAATGGGTAAAAGATTTTTTTCATTTGTTTTCATTTCCAATGCGAGAAAGCGGAAAGTCGTAAGAAAGCGGATCTCAGGTCTGTCAACATTAATTCATATCCTGATAAGAACAACTGTTTTGAGCACACGTATGGCTGACACTCGAAATTTCGAATGTCGGTCAACTGCGTGTGGAAAAAATAGTGTCAACGGAATTCGGTTAACAAGAAAGACGGAATTAAGCGAATTAAGCGAAACAAAAACATTGATATGGACAAAAACTATGTATACGACGGAGGATTTCTGTCGCCAGAAATGGTTACCTAGACAGTTGAAACGAGAAAAGGGAAAGGGATTTTGTTCGCCAAATGAAAACCGCCCAGTTAAAGGTTGAGTACAATAGTTAAAAAGTCAACAATAAATGTGCTGGATAATTACCAGATGTCTAAATATGATAAAAGAATTCTACGAGCACAGTCTGTGGGGTCGAAAAGAATTCTGTTGATAACAGAAAGGATTTTTTTAAATTATGGCAATGTGGCGTTCATAAAGATTTTGAATAACCACGGGAAAATAATAATTCTTTTTCTTTCTTTTCTTTTCCCTTGGAGTGTCAATGTAAGCTAACACCAGCCTAGCCACACCCACACCAGGGTAGTAGGAAGTGATAGGCAAAGGTGAAAAATATGGTAAAGAAGGAGAAACCTGTTGACGCCCACGAGGAGTTTAGTGTGAGGTACCAATGTGAGAAATGATAAGCCTAAAGGGATAATTTTCCTCCGACCTCTAATCACAGAAGTTGAGGATATGAGAAGGAAGGGAATTGTTGTTGACGCCCCTCGAAGGGTTTGGTATGAGGTACCGGTATGAAGAGGAAGAGTCTTAGGAGGGTAATTCTCCTCCGACCTCTCCTCACGAAAGGGGTTGAACCCCTTTAACAAAAATGGAAAGTGATAAATTTTCCTGTCCGAAATCAAAGAAAATCCTCATTGGGGATTTGAAATTATCGAAGAACCCAGACCGCGTCCGGCCCCATACCGGGTTTTGGTCGACGTCCATATAAACAAACGTCCCCGGGCGTTCAGGCAGTTCTTCACACACAGTTCGGCAGTTGCAGTTGGAGTTGCAGCTAAGAGTTGAGAGTTTGAGAATAAGCCTCGCAGCAGGTGACCGCACGAATTCAACGCCTTTCGGCTTAGACTTCTAGCCAGGAACAGTTCAGTTAAGTCCGAATTAGATTTTTCCACCAAACCCAGTTAACAAACATTGATTGAAGATACCAAGGCCACTTTTAACAAACATCGATTGACGTTACCAAGGCCAGTTTTAGCAAACATCGATTGAAGATACCAAAAGCCGTTTACTGAAGCACAACTTAAGATACTAAAACTCGCTCAGAAACGCAGAAGTGTCACAATCCATAGACGTGGGCTGGGAGAGAGAAACGCACTCCTGTATCCAACAAACAGATAGAAAGTAAATTGTTATTCCTTAACAACATTCGAAATCCTTGAATTGTTCCTTTATATTTTTTTTCTTCTATATTCATTTATGCAGCATCACCCTTGACCAGGATTCGGCTCGCACTACGACCCGACGCCTGATTGATCTCGTCAACCTAAGATCAAATCACAACGTGGATAGGTTGGACCGAGATCAAAGTAGTTTCTTCGGTAACCAGACGTTGGAGGCGAGCTGACGACGACAAGGCTGATGCCGTATCTAACCAGACATCAATCGCGACCAAGACAAGAGTTAGAATCTCACATCCGATGCCGTGGTAACCAGCAGGGTTAGAGTGTCACATCTGTCGTCGCGATCAGGACTTCAGCGGTTGTCACAGGGTTAGACTGACTCACATACTGTGTCATGATTGCAGAATCACCCACTCGGGGTCAGCGTCTCAAGTGGCGCCGCTACCAGGACAAGACCCTGGATCAGTAGCTGCCATATGTATAGGATGTCACACAGGACTCTGCACCATGCCACACCAGCGGGAGGGCCAGTCATTTCGCCGACCACATCACCCCTTACATCTGGCCGCGTAACTCCCTAGACTTCAAACCCTTTGATTATTACGTGTGGGGCGCAGTTGAACAAGAGGCCAACAAAACTCCTTGTAACTGAAGGCAAGGATTATGGCAGCGTTCGCAAAATTAAACAAGAAGACCGCCCAGAAGAATTGCAGGAGATTCCGAAGTCGTCTGGAGGCCGATTTTATTAAATAAATGTACTCTTAAGTATTTCAAGTTATTTTTTGTGTAATTATATCTGTTAAAATGAGTGCTATTTTCTTTTGCGCGTAATTTAGACGACAATTTATCCATCGCATCCTGCATTGAAACAAACGGGACAGACGGAAACATCGACTAACCAACCAATTTCCTTTGTGTAAATGGATGGCAGAACATTCAGTAGGAGAGATACCATGTTCTGAAGAGACATGAAACATAGAAGTCTATGTGAACAGCTAAGATAATCATGAGAGAGTGATTTTTTTCAAGTATTCAGTCCCACGCGCTCTTCTGTTTAACTTATCGATATAGACCTATCAGTATATTTAACGAGGAACTAGCAGGGATAGGAATTTATAGCTATTGTAGTCACTGAAATCCGAAGGCGCAGTGAGATCGCCAAAGATGCATTGCAAATGCTAAGAAGAATATAAAGAATTAGAAAAAAAAACTTCGTTAGAAACAAAGAAAAGAATACTGAACTGTTACGTTATATATGCCCACCTATACGACAATCACAAAGATGAAAACGGGATTTGAAACAACAGAATGCGGTTCTACAAATTATCCTGAGGTTACCATGCGCCAACTATGGGAGCAACGACGAAATTTCAGGGAAAATGGAAACAAAAAGGAAACAGATTTAACATCAGACAGTTAAATTTTTCTATGGCACATAATGAGGAAAGAGGGTTTGGAAAATCGGATACACACAGGACAGATTGAAGACAAGAGAGACGGAGGAAAACAACGCATAATATACTTAGTGAGCTTAAGTAAATGGTTGCTGGAACGGTTTGAGGGAAATAAATAAATCCAAAATTTATTAAGACCTACAACAGCAGGAAATTGTGGAGAGCCATGATCACCTACGTCCTGGGACGACACGGCACATAAACTAAAAGAATGACTTTGAGATTTGACTTTCGAAATTTGAAATGTTTGACGATTTCTTTTCCTGTATTGAAAATGTGTTGTTTTTGCATTAATATACAGAGAACACCATCATCGAAAAATTAGTATAGATCTTATCGAATGAATCGCTCTTGGAGTGAAAGAACAACAGGAGAATTATGAGTTGGATCAGTTAACGTTTTAACCTTATAGATGCCGGACCGCATGTCTATTGCCAAAATCAACATTCGAATAACCGGATGCGAACTGTAGCAAACATAAAAGTCACGTGTCAAGCAAGCAGGATAAATACGCTCAGGACATGTGGAATGTCACCTGCTATGGTTTTTTCACAAGCCATTTTACTCCATAGCAGTAATCTTGATGTAGAAGGAGAAATAGAAGACAACGCAAATATATAAAAGCAACTAGTCATGTGCTGTGTCCATTCAGGACCTGGTCAACCATGGCTCTCCACGGCATCCTATCACGTGCAGCTGCTAACAAGGCTTTTCTTTAAAATACCTCCCACTCCCCGTTCTACCATCTATTCGTATAAGGACCTCAAGTAGATGGTCCGCTGCATCTCTCTGTCTTTGTGACCTTCAATATGTACTGTATGCGTCACATTTTCCATACAATCCATCCACATAATATGCCCCAGAAATTCCAGTTCAGAATATAAATTTCTTTTTGGTTCCATTTTCCTTAAAACATATTACTTCGTCCATATTATCTTCAGTATCCTTCTATGGAACATATATCTGTTGTAAGTCTTCAATTCATGTCTATGAGGAAATTATCAAGCATTACATAGAAGTTCAGTATTTCTTTTATGATTTTTGTAACGAAATTTCTGTGTTGCTTAGTAATTTACTACATTTGGAAGGCATTATTTGCATTCAGATTATGGCATCACATCTTTCAACCAATACTGCTATTTTATTTTAAAGGTATTGACTGAGATATAATACATGCATAAATGCATCTTAGCATAATACATACGTAGATACATACAAACATATATATTAGTTCTAATGTTATTATAGTGGAAACCTTAGTAAAGAAAATATGTCCCCCAGCCTACAACGACATGCGCACTCCTCTATAGGGGAAACTATCGTTTGATCCGTCTTTACCTCTCGGCCACGAAAGAGTTCACTCAAAGCCAGGCTCATCTCGCCCTATTTAAGGAAAGCACATTCCCCTCACTCGGTATATTTTTCTCTGGGGTTCATATCTGTTCAGTTTTGTATTCAAAATGTAAACAAAATAATTTCTATAGAATTAATGGATTTATTATTAATCCGACATTTGTATTAGTTCAGACGTTATTATAATGAACACTGCTTATGGGGCTTTTTGTAGAAGAAATTCATGCGTATAGAAGTGCCAGTGTTTATATATATATATATATATATATATATATATATATATATATATATATATATATATATATATATATATATATATATATGTATGTATGTATGTATGTATAATTGTGTATTTGGGCAGCAATCCGTCTTTTAGAAAAGTTTAATGAAAAACAAGACAAGGTACAGCGGTTATATTTTTTGTTTAATTTTTCTTGTGTTCTTAAAATTTTCTTCTTTTCTGGGTGTAAATTATCTAGAAATCGTCTAACTGTTTTGTATGCCAGTCGTTTTTAAAATTCTCGGATATACAATTTGGACAATTTCTACATAATTTACGACCAGAAAAGAAGAAAATTATAACAACACAAGAAAAATTAAATAAAAAATATAACCGCAGTACCTTGTCAGTCGTTGTTCTTGAAACCTATATATATATATATATATATATTTTAAATAAAAACAGATTGCTTTAAGGTTTCATATAATAAATTATTTCACCACAGCCCTTTTAAAGGACAGTGAAATAATTTATTATATGGAACCTTAAAGCAATGTTTTTATTTAAATTATTAGCTCTGATTTACATTGAGCTCTCTGGATTTTATCCTCATTGGGTCTACCCATACGGATTACCTAGTTTTTCGTAAACTATATATATATATATATATATATATATATATATATATATATATATATATATATATTATTCGAAGGAATATATTCCCTTTTTTGAAAGTATGTATTATTGAGGTCAGTTGATAGGAAATAAATCTTAGCTACTTTCACACGGCCAGACACATTATCTAATCACTTTTGGAATCATCTCTACTGAAGAAGAAATAATTATATTGGCAAAAGGTTTTGTCTTTTACCCATATTTCAATTATGAGAATATATAAAGCAGATTGCTGTCCTACTAAATAAGTGTGCTATTCTAGATAAGTAAATATGTGACTAAACACATGATATTGTCTCATTTAAGGAAAGAACTTTCTTACACTATGAAATATATACTTGCCATAACAGTAGCAAGAGTAATCGTAAAAGAAATAGTAGCCGTGAAGAAATAAGGAAAGCGACTTCCGTTACGCGGTGGTGCACGAAGATCTCTTCCATCATGCAGGTCGCTGTGTATACTGAAGAGTTTCACTTAATTGTATGGCGGGGATATTTAATGGTATTTGCAAACAGGCCGCGAAAGCTTGCTTAATGAAACGAATTACGCTATTCTGTCGCCCGGGTTGGATCAGTGAGAAAGCTGAGGGCAAAGAGCGCGCGATTAATGGCCGACCCCGCTGCATTGTGGGTGACAGCGGGGATCGCAGGAAGCGAAGCTAAGCTCCTACTGTGGTGACACTCATCACCAGTTCTCGGTTCACAATTGGTGGTAATGATGGCCGTTGGCGGAGAACGGAGGCGTACGCTTTTAGAATCACGATTCAGTTCTCTAAGTTCAACTAGGTAAAAACTGGAAGTTCATGCAATGTTAATATAGGTAATGTAAATTGATGATGATCGCCATGATGACGATCATAATGTCTAACCTTAATTGCTGGAGTTGTTGTTAAAAGTGATATATTCCAATATAGAAAATTATCGGTGTTAATAACAGTAATGAAGTAAAATCTGCGGTTATTATTGCTGGTATGATTATTGTTAGTATTGCTACACTCATAATAATGCAAACGATATCCATGCGAATGTGTGTATGTACACTTACCAAGGTGTAAAAGCACACACACCTGTATGTGTGCTCTATTGTAGGCCAGCGCGTCTCTATAAATACACGTGGAAATGAATATGTATTTATATGAGTAGCTATTCGAATTTTCGGGTAACTTAAAGAATGAAATCCATTTCATGAAAACATATTTTTTAATCTCTTGGAAGAGGAATTTCTTGCGATGTTTTTTCCAATATCAAGAGACACCGAAAACAGTCGATACTCTGATTGATCCGATTTTTCTCAAATACAATGAAGCAGTGGAGGGACAAACACATCCTATGTATAACATAATACAGCGTTGCACGTATTACATATATATTTGCAAAGATTATAACCATACGATTACAGAAGTCAAATGTAACAGCATTATTTGGAGCACTTCGACGAGATGTAATGGTCATCCTGTTTCTTTAGCTAGATAAATTACGACTGAATAGTGATATTGATCCACACTGGGTGATCCATAATTTCGGACTTGTGCCGTATCTAAGGTAAATTTAGTAACTAGCTGTAACAGCGTTATTTACATTTGGATTGGTCTTCTTTGGTTCCGATCACAGTGTCGTATCTGTATTCTACCTTATGTCAAAGTGCTCATTCCTGTCAAGGATCTGCGTAGTATTTCGGAGTGTTTGAAAAACTGGGGCTTGTTGGCCTTATGCTAGGATCCGGGGTTAATATATTTGTGACCTGTGAAAAGTGCTTTCACACACACACACACACACACACACACACACACACACACACACACACACACACACACACACACACACACACACATCTGGGATAATATAGTATAAAACTTTCTATATACCAGGACAATATTTGGCAAATAAATGACAAAGTTGAAAAATTCTATGTAACGAGTTCCGCCCTTTAGAAGTACTTCAGCGGATTATAGTAATATTTCCACTGAAGGAATTATGTGTGTGCAGAGGGCAGGGAACATGTAAAGACGCGAGCGATACATACATATATATATATATATATATATATATAGAGAGAGAGAGAGAGAGAGAGAGAGAGAGAGAGAGTCAAAGAGAGAGAAAGAGACCGATAAGTGTGGATAGAAACTAAATAACGAGGTATTAGCAACTGTATTATACCCTTGAAACATAGAGATTACTTAAACACGTACATACATTCACATACCCGAACCCCACTTCGTAATCATATTTCTTACTCCTTTTTCTTTACAATTCTTAACCTTAACCTTTTTTAAACCATTTTATACAATGGCCAAACATCGGCGTGTGTTAACATGTACCATGTAAGCTTAAGGCATACACCATTTTTCACGATATCTCCCCACCAACATTTTGAATTTATACTCCAATATATTAAGTTTATAATAACTTTGAACTTAGAATCTGCATACAATTAAGTGTTCCTCCCATGAGACCCAGTATTTAAAAAAACAACTGTATTAAGTTGTTTATTTACTATTTGTGCCTGGCATGTTTAAATTAACCATGGCACTTTAAATTGCAGGATAAGCGTACGTATATGCATATTTATTCATATACTATATATATATATATATATATATGGATATAGATATAGATAGTGATAAAATGCATATAAATTTTTAAAGCGTTACTGGATTTAGCGCGCTTACATTATGCACATTTTAGTGAGCAGAAGATATTCTGATAAAATTCCCAGAGTCTTCGGCCAACTTATGACGTATTAAGAATTATACATCTACACCGTCAGTATCTGATCTTTAGACAGTAGTTATGCTAGGATAAGTTAATGTGAGGTGACCGAGTTCTGTGCAACTAGGTGTTATGCAACGGAGGCTCACATATTTGTTCAATTAATGTCTTTGAGAAGGATTAGATTGCCCCAATTCAAGGGACCACAAGATTATATCAGAGAATTTCTGCGCTTACTGGACGTTATGTGCCGTGATTTTTCCATTTTGGCAACATTCCTACAACAGTGGACAAAGTGTGAGAGTGATCTCTCAGTACAGACACTTGCCATGATCAATTAATTATAAGGGCAACATTGGCAGAACACAAAGTGTCCACAGAACAGCTCCAGGTATGTCTCCAGGAGAGAGAATTACTTACAACAGAACAACGCACAAAACTGAATCTAGCCAGGTTTCTACTACCACCAAACATAATTGTGCTCATTTCTTATGGTGCCACATCGGGCTTTTTAAAGATCGTTAATTTGAGCAGTTTCTACATTCATCCTTGTTACACACGTATGTATGTGAAATAGACGAATGTATTGACATCATCTAGAGTGTATGTGCCAATAACACACTTCCGATTCCGTGTATTAATGATGTAGTTAACCATATGTTACATCTCCGACTTGCTTTTTTTTCTTCGAGGGAACTATGAAAAGCGCTACTTTTCTATCCGTTCTGCTGCTGTTCGTACAATAGAAAGATGATTGGTTTCTGTAGAATAATACCTGCCAACATATTTCCCATGCTACTAAATAAGCTGCTCTCCTGTCTACCACTGATTATGTATGGGGAACATAAGGAATAATATATTTCAGGATGGTATCTACCCTCTGTATGAAGGTATTGGCCATTGTTAAGGCTCGTGGAGAATATTAATGTGCTATTGGAGTATAATTGATATATTTCTTATTTTTCTAAGAGTGTATATATTGAATGTATACGTGGAATAAAGTCAAGATAATAGAGAGCTCTAAAGATAAGATGACTGAAAGTATTTGTGCATATAATACGCACTGACATCTTCCTCGGTAGGACTAGAAGATAGATGTATGCCATATGGGATCCTCTTATTAAGAAAGAAAGATACTAAATAAACTCCAACACTTGATTACGGACCCTCGTACTATCAGGGCATTCACTCCCTCCCAGCAGCTGAAAACAGAAATTCAAGTTACGCCTCCAAAATTACAACACTTATAGACTTATAGCGTATCGGATTAAAGTATTTATGATTCTTCTGTAGTTTTGAGTTCAATCCTGGTAGAACTGAAAATTCCCAATTCTTTGAAATTGATAAGTGATAAAAATTTCAATGAATCCGGTGATTATTAACGTATGGAAAATTGAATAATGTAAAATCTACCCCCAATGGATTAGATAACAGGTTCGGTTTCTGTTAGCTTACAAAATACAATAAGAGTTAACCGAAAAAAGCCTAGAGGATGCAATGGTCGAAATATTGCTCGTTTAACTAACTGAATATCATAGTGAATAATTCTCATTTAAAAAATTCCGATATAAATTGAAATTGCTGCTTGGTGAGATAATTAAAGGAAGAAATTAAACAGAAAAAAAAATAACCAATGAAAACTGGCGACAATCGGTATTTTCCCACGCCAAAAACAAATGGTAGAAATAGATTCTGTAATCCAAGATGCTAAAATTGGAATCCAGATGAGTATTTTTATCGCTATCTTTTTTCTTCTGCGTCATATATCCTGTGTATGGCTGAGCAAGAAGAATCTGAAAAGTATAAAAGAATCTGGTCTACCACAGACAAAAATGGCAACCTACTGCGGGAAAAAAAATTGACTCGTCAGTCATGTATCAAAAAATGCATGATCGCATGGCACGTAACTGACTGATTAATATTTTTTTAATATTATGTTTCCTGCTTTATATATTGTAGGACTGGCTCCAATTATTGTCCTTAGTCCATATAGGAGAGAGAATTGTGATATAATTGATAGCACTTTTCTTAGTATATGGAATGTTCCTAGTAGGGCGATCTTCTGGGAAACTTCTATATTGATGTTATCTGGGACACTGTTAGTAAAATTGTCCATTCATTTTCTCAGGAGGCCCAGAGCTACCTTTACGACTGTTACAGTCTCAGTCTTCCTTCTTCACATCCTGTTATTTTTTTTCTTCCACAGAGTTTTTTATCATTTTCGACCGAATCAAAAACTAGATGATATTCCTATTGTTTATGTAATAATCGGGGCCAATAGTACCCTAGATGTCACACATTCTGAGAACGTCAACCCGGTGGTCGATACACTTCATATGGCCACTAGAGACAACCATATGGGTGATTTGAGGCATTTTCTTCTTATTTTATTGTTTATTTTTGTTCGTTTGTTATGTTATTTTTTTTCTGCGACGTTGCTGTCTGTTTTCATGGCCTCAATGTTGCTGTCTGTCTGAATGTGTAAACCGCACAAGATCTTGATTTGATCGCTTACAATCACATCCCATGGTTTGTGGTGGTGCCATTTCTCTTCAACATTCATACATTCCACATACGTATCAATGCAGATGAGAGGACACTCTAACATAGCGATTTTGTATGCTTTCTGGACAAGCATTCCAGAAGTGTTAATAATATGGGCGACATTTTCCACTTCTATGCCACACAGCCTACACATGTCTGAATCCATTATTATTATTATTATTATTATTATTAAATACATTGAAATTTTCACAAGTGTGAAAACTGTTGACTCTCTCCTGACATTGAGGAACAACAAGCCTCCACAATTCTGTGGCCCATTTTTCACACTTCTCGTTGTCGTAGTCACGTACGGTTTTACATTACTGATATGACTATTCAAACTAAAGTTGTTTATGCTGTTTTTGTATCGTCTTCTGATTCTGACGTTTGTTTATGTTGTATATAATAATTGGAGTATAACAGTGGATCATATTGTATAAAAATGAATAACAAGAAAACACAATCAAATATAAAATAAATGTCTTGAAGAAGCAAATCGAATGGAATTCCGCCCAGAAAAAATGATTAAATTATTTGTATAAAGGTAGCAAAAAGACTTCTGAAATAATTCTTGTCTTGAAATAAATACTAGATGAAAGAAAATTGTTTTTATTTGATTCATTGAACAAAACATTTGATTGTGAGATATTTATTCAAAGAAAAGATATTTTTCCGTTCGCAAACAAGTTCACAATTGTTTGATCATGCGTAGATCTGTAGTTTCCTCTGCTCCGATGAAACACACATGCATATGTTTATGTCGACTTTTATATTATATTATATTATATAATATATATATATATATATATATATATATATATATATATATATATATATATATATATATATATATATATATATATATATATATATGTTTGTGTGTGTATTAAATTCAAAATATTTTGTTTAAAACAATTGAACGTAGCCACATCGGAAATATATTTAAAAGAATTTCCGTTTGTATAAATACTACTTTTATTAATTCAATGCTATGCCTCTTAACCATCATTGCACTTTTATACTCTCTCTCTCTCTCTCTCTCTCTCACACACACACATACACACACAGAGACATATATATATATATATATATATATATATATATATATATATATATATATATATATATATATATGCACATTTAATTAAAAACGACTGACAAGGTGCTTTTATTTAGTTTTTTATATAATTTCTCGTGCGATCTAATAGAGTTTTTCTTTTCAGAGGATAAATTATATAAAAATTGTCCGAATGTTCTTTTCCGAGCGCTTTCGGCTATACATTTAGCCATTATCAAGGATTATATTTCAACTGTTAGAATTAGAAATAGTTTGTGTGTGTTTTATAAAGTGATTCATTTTTTGTTTCAAAACACGGTCAAGATATTATGTCCATGTTCAAAGTTATTATTATTAAGGGTTGGTTTGTTTAATTTTATAAGTAAGGCTTCCATTATTTTTAGCCTTTTTTTGCAAGTGGATGATGCTATTATATTAGTGTTGTCGACAAGTATATTCCGAATAGTGTCCGGTAGGTCTCCATGAATATTTAAATGAGATCTAATTGAGCTATTGTCAGAAAGGTGTAGGGTTAATCTGCGTGTTAAACGATTTGTAGTGTGGCCTATATAATTATTTACGAAAGTTGATACTTGAGGAATACAATTCCTTAATGGACATTTGAATTCGTAAATAATATTTGCTCTATTTAATTTTGTTGTAGGAGGTGAATTATAAAAAACTAAATAAAAGCACCTTGTCAGTCGTTTTTAATGAAATGTGCTTGAAAGAAGGATTGCTGCCTAAATACACAAATATATATATATATATATATATATATATATATATATATTAAACATAGTATATTTAGACAAGGATCTTTTGTATAAAGATGTTTCATTAAATACACACACACACACGCACACGCACAAATATATTAAAGACAACGATTATTTTTATATACGTGTTTAATTAAACATACACACACAAAGTTTTCATTTTTACCAATTTTCGAATGAAGTGTTGAGTATTGGGTTCGAAGTTGTGCATAAACTGTCCTAAGTTTATTTTTTGTTCAAGTACTTTCTACATTCGCAGATGTGGTGACTGTGTGGTCGTTAGGATTCCTTTATTTGCTTCCTTCTATTCTTTGGGAAGCTGGAAGTTTGAAATCGTTTAGCGTGGTGTCATGTGACACGCTAGAAATTGAAATAAGACATTCTTTCTTTTTATGTGCCGTGTCCTTTCAGGACGCAGGCCGTCATGGCTCTCCACTTCCCCTTATCTCTTGCAGCTCCCAACATGTTCTTTTCCCTCTGCTTCCTCCTCCAGACCACATTCTGTCATCCACTTGCTTATGTCCGCCAGATAAATCACGCGTTGCTTTCTCCTGTCTCTCTTTCTCTCTATTCGACCAGTGAGTATCAGATTTTCCATGGCCTCCATTCTCATTATGTGTCCCAGAAACTTATTCTCATCTCACTTAATCTGGACAACGTCTACCCTGAGAGAAGCAATAAAATATAAAGCCGGAGGCAAAAAGTAGATAAAAGGTAAAAAAGAAATATGGAAGAATTAGAAAACAAACATTATTAAATAGCGATAATAACAGAAGTAATCAAGATGACAGTATATAGCGAATGACTTTAAATTTAAATTTTTGAAGATTTAAGTTGACTGGAAAGCATACATCTCGAATAGAGATCCACGAATTAGAAGTGCGAGAAAGAAGCTCTTAGCAGAGAACTTACGGTTACATCTAACTCTGTAAATTGGTGAGACAACGTCGCCAGTCTGGAACTACGCTTAAATTTATAAAGTCTATATACCATGGCGGAGTTCCTCATCCGAACAATTGCTTATGAAATTATTTATAGATAAGTCACAGGGAGGCAACTTTACGGCGGGAAGCGACGAAGTGACCGAAGCTTAGACACCAGACCAGGACCAATAACATTGCTGATATCTTTGATTTTATCAAGGATCTCTACCTATATAACAACACCCACACACACACACATATATACATATATATATATATATATATATATATATATATATATATATATATATATATATATATATATATATATATATACACACACACAAACACACACACACACATATATATATATATATATATATGTATGTTTGTATGTGTGTGTGCGTGTGTGTTAAACATAGTAAATTTAAGGAGCGAGCATTTGTTTAAACATGTTTCATTAAGTAGAAAGAACAAATAATACTTTTAAGTCTTTTGGTGAGTTTCCCTGATCTTGACTAAAATACTATTAACTTATTTTACCTATACTACATTCACTAATGCCCTTGCAAAAGGAATGAATCCTCTTCTTCACTCCCCCCCAGGTATGTGTAAATAGAAGGACAGACCGGGTTCTATAGCCTTGGATGGAAACTGGTCTACCGCGAAAAAAAAATAGCTATTTACTGCTGGAAAAAAATCTGCCTCGTCAGTCATGTATCGAAAGATACATGATCACCTACGCGTATATCACGAATGGCACATAACTGATTGATATGCAATCAAATTATATAAAAATCAAAAAATAAACAATAAAAAATATAATCCATAAATATATCAGTAAGTAATCTACATAATACAAAGAATACATAGTATATTACAAATCTACTAATAGGGAAAATCATGTGGAAGGGATATATGATGAAGTTTGAAAATACATAGCGTACCTGTTGTCAATGGCTGATGTTTTACAGTATCCAGTGATGTCTTTGCTAATCAATTGTAGTAAATATATCCGGTGCCTACCGCTATCCAATTAAACGTGGTTCGATCCTCACTGTGTCCACGAAGTAATTTAAAGCACCACATAACCTTTTAGATAACAAAATGCCAAAGACATTTTTTAAAAAAAAAAAAAAGAAAATTTACCAGAACACAGAACGAAATATATTCAAGCCAAAATTGATAAAATAGACAAAGTATAAGACAACTGCAAAAATAATACGTGGACCATATAAATAATTGCTGCAAATTAATTCAAAGGAAATCCAAGAACAGATCTTATTAACAATATATTCGAAAGTATCAAACGGCGGAGTTTTATTCTGTGAATATAGTAATCAACAAACCTGTTTCTCTGAAGAGGACGATAGATTCTTAGACATTAAGTTCTTAATATATTATGAAATGCTAGGCAATACAAAACTATAGATCAAGCATTCGTAGACAAAGGGACGAAAATCATTCCTGAAGACCAGAATTTGAAACTGAAAGAAAAAGAAAAGCTGCATAATTGGTTACGTCTACAAGAAATTAGTTGAATTGTGATCATTCCTACATTTGTGCACTTCGACGTTGTGTAATGGTTAGCTAGCTTATATCGCTCGATCAGTTATGACTGACTAGTGACTTCAGTCCTCACTACGTGATCCATACTTCCACCTTGTACCATACCTAAGCTTCGCTTAATAAATCACTAATAACAATTTTGCCCCACCTTAGTGGAGCGCTTGGAACATTTCTAATATGAAAAAAGGATGAATTAATAAGCCTAACTAAAAATGAAAACTAACACCATTGTTGATGTCTGCAAAAATGGTGAGGAGGAGATGGTAGGGTTTCGGTGAGACTTGCTGTCACTTTGTTTCTAACGAATGAATTAATGGGATGTAGCTTTAAAGAAAATCTGAATTCCTGGATGTTGTATATTCGATCCCTGAGTCAGGTAGTGTAGCATTTGAGAAATACCACCAGGTAATCCATTTCGCACAGAAGGTCTCCGATTGAGTCCGTTCTCAAGTTACTAGAAGTGAGTTGCTTGAACTGCTCATCCATCGAACTGAGAGAGAAAACCGTCTCGGCATGTCATCAAAAAAAGTCCACCAGAAACCTGACTCTCGTGTATAGTAACAACACTAACACTGATAAGTGTATATCAGCGACATGCATCACAGCCAAATATGCTCAATATGTTGAAAGGTTTTGATAAAAGAGTTGCGGTGGTGTAATGGCAAGCGGCTCGGATTGGGAAATCGGAGAACAGAGTTCGAATTGCAGTCGTGTTTCTTACATTCAGTTACGTGTAAATACCCTTGGTATGAATCCGTCTCTTTTCCGCTAATCTATGGATAATTAGTAGGATAGACTAGATCTTATGTCTTTGGGAAGCTACCGGTTTAGAAGAAGAAATTTACACCGCCAGCTATGGGTTAAAGAGCAATTGGCCAAGCGCGGTCAGTACAACTATAACACAACCAGGGAGGTGTTTCCTTCAAGGAGTTAGAAGGGCCAGGATCTGGATGTTCTCTAATGAACTTTCATCCCTGGTATCTTTTTTTTTAAATTAGTGGATAAATTTACAGGTGGGGCAATATCTTCAGGCTGGGAAGACCAGTAAGCTGAAACGGCCTCCGATTTGTTCTCTTTACAAGTATCTATATTTCATTCACAATGCGTTTTGAATGCTTTATCTCTCAAGCCTAAACAACCCTATAGATACCTGGTCATGATGTTCACCCACTGCTCCGGCTCATTTATAGAGATGCACAATGCTCCCACTCCAAGAGGACATACCCAACGAACACCTGACAAACTGACCTTTGGTAATGACCGGAATATTTATCAGGAAGTATTATCGGTTATAAGTTCTGAAACTCATGAGGGGGTCTCCCCTTTTTACACAAATGGACTCACCCAATGTATAGATATATTACTACCAGTGAATACCCAACAGTCGGACAGTAGCAGTAGTAATAACGTTGAGTCGGTCGAGTAGAATAACGTAGCGGCAAGAGTCACAGTAACGAGCACATAGACTCAGTAAGAAGTCAAACAGCGATACGTCGATATCAAAGACTTTATATATATATTTTCAACTAACACCGCATTCCTGGAACTACTGACCTGTATTACCAGTTTGTATTATTACGTTAATACATTTATTTTCCTATATTCATTCTTGGCGTTTGTTATTATTTGATACCGGATTTCATCCCGGAATACACAACAACTTGGTGACGAGGAACTCGAACTCACACGGGAAGAAGGAAAGAAATTCTCCCTCGTTGTCCACAACAACGTGGCGACGAGGATATCGAACTCACACGGAAGTAAAACGAAACAAAATTCTCCCTCGCTGTTCACAACAAATTGGCGTCGAGGAATTCGAACTCACACCGGAAAGGAAAATGAAAAAGAGAAAAATTCTCCCTTGCCGACCACAACACCTTGGTGAAGAGAAATTGGGACCTATACAGAAAGAAAAAAAATTCTCTCTTCTCACCACAACAGCTTGGGTGACAAGAATTTGCACTTCTCCGAGAGTCAAAAGAAAAAATTGCCGTTTTTTGCCAGTATCCACAATTTGTCGACAAAGATTTACGTGGATTAAAATACGGAAAATCGAGTTTTTCGTTAGACTCTTATCATGGAGGATTTTAAAAGTATTTTAGTAGATCTTGTAAAATACCAAAATGAATAGCAATTGCAACTCCAAGAACGACAACATGAACAGCAATTACAATTCCAAGAAAAAATGGAAGAGAAGTGGCAAAAACAATTGCTACAAACGCAGAAGCAAAATGAAGAAATACAAATGCAACTTCAGGAACTAATATTAAAGGTAGCGGGTACACAAACAACAAAATATCGAAAAAGAGGCGACTTTTTCCCAATACGCAGTGTGGAATACAATAGAAACATTCAATTACTCCCTAGAAGAGGACAAAAATTTCGGGGACTACTACAGACGTCATGAAGACATCTTCAAGATCGATTGTCAAAACTCGACAGAAGCAAAGAAGCTACGGCTGTTACTCAGAAAATTAGGAACTGAGGAATACACAAAATTTGTGGATTATATCTAGACAAAAAAGACAAATGAGTTAACGTTTGATGAAGCAGTTACATGCCTTACAGAGCTTTTCAATCCAAAGACGTCACTATCTCACAAAAGGTGGAAATGTCTTAACATCGTAAAGGACGAAAATCAGGGCTATTCCACGTTCGCCGTAATCGTGAACAAACATTGCGACGACATCAAGTTTGCAGAATTAACACTGGACAATTTCAAGTGTCTTATTTTTGTACTAGGGTTAGTCTCAGCTAAGGATAGTGAAATGTGCAAAAGAATGCTTTCAAAACTACAAAATGAGCCTGGATTAACACTACAAAAATTATCAGAAGACTGGCAAAAATGCCTGAGTATAAAGAAAGACTCGAAGGATATCGAAGAGTCAGGAATAGCGCATATACGTAAGTTGAACAAAAGTTTACGTTTTTCACCCTCCCCGGAAAGAAAACAAACATTCTATAATAATGAAAAAAGATTTTCACCTTCCCCGGAAAGAAAACAAAAATTCTATAATAATGGAAAAAGTACAACGTATAGGGCAAATAATGACAAAGATTTAAGCAAATATAAGCCCCCCCCCCATCTGAGTGTTTTCGATGTGGAGGATTACACTGGAATAAGGATTGTCGTTTTAAATATAAAAAAATGTCTAGCGTGTGGAAAAATGGGTCATGGGGTAGTAAGATAAGAGCTTCTAGAATGCACGACGAAGACGATATTAACATAAGAAAATACGTGGAACTTGAAATTTTAAATAAAAAGATAAAATTACAACTAGACACAGGTTCGGATCTAACGATAATTAACCTACAGACATGGAGAAAGCTTAATAGACCGACCATGATACATACACAGAAAATTGCTAAGTCAGTTACAGGGAAGCGTATAAAAGGAGAAGTGATCTTAAATGTGAAAATTCCCGGAAAAAACTAAAAAACTCAAGATATTCATAATGAAAGATACAGAAAATCTGGTGGGCACAGACTGGATACAGAAGTTCGACGTATGGGATTTACCTATCAGTTCTTTTTGTAAAAAGATAAAGTGCGAAACATCAGAAGCGACAAAGTTAAAGGAAGAATTACATAATCAATATCCCGAAGTATTCTCGAGCGGTTTGGGACGAGGTAACAAGTTTGCCGCTAGAATTGAATTAAAAGAAATTGTCCAACTAGCAGTAAAAAAGAAGCGAAACGTGCCGTTTACCCGCAGAATACGGTCTGTGTGTGATAAGTTATTGCCGAACAAGAACAAAAACCGGCATACACCTACTCAAGAGATCATTTGAACCTGGTACAATAATTAACAGACTAGGAAATGTTATGCACACAGTACAAGGCGAAAAGTCTACCTATAGAAGACATATTGACCAAATACAAAATGAGATTCAAAGACCACAGGAAGACACAGAAATTAGAAGGTCAAACAGGAAGAGGAAATTTACCGAACCTCTGATTATCGACCATAAGAGAAAAGAATACTAACTCGCCCCAAAAGGGATCTAAGGAGGGGGTGTTGAGCGGTCTCCCCTTTTTACACAAATGGACTCACCCAAGGTATACATATACTACTGCCAGTGAATACCCGACAGTCGGACAGTAGTAGTAGTAATAACGTTGAGTCGGTCGAGTAGAATAACGTAGCGGCAAGAGTCACAGTAACGAGCACATAGACTCAGTAAGAAGTCATACTGCGATACGTCGATATCAATGACTTTATATAAATTTGTCAACTAACCCCGCATTCCTGGAACTACTAACCTGTATTACCAGTTTGTATTATTACGTTAATACATTTATTTTCCTATATTCATTCTTGGCGTTTGTTATTATTTGATACCGGATTTCATCCCTGAATCCACAACAGAAACATTCAAATGAAAACTACGGATGTGATAGGTATTGGAATGAACGACTTACCTTCGCGGGGTAAATGCGAATCAGATTTGATGAAGTTCACAGGGCTTAACCGAAATAAAATCGAGCTGAAAAGACATCTCTTAAAGAAACAAAGTTTTATTTTTTAAATTCAGAAATTAAGACAGCAATAACTTTCAAATTGAAAATTAAAGTCTCCTGAAAATGAAAATGTTAATAACTAGTTGGAATAGACGCCATTGCATATAGTATGTACATGTATCGCATTATTTATAACTGTCACAAATATAACTTAGAATAAGTTCTTTTTTTATATATTTGCATTATACGAAAAGTTTACGTTTCTCGTTGTTCCGCTGAAAATTATTTAACAAATGATTTCATCAATGTTTCCGGATAGAATACGTTGTAAACAAATAGTCTATGGATTAAAACATTTTATAGATTAAAAATATTCTATGGATTAAAAATATTCTATGGATTAAAAATATTCTATGGATTACAGAAATCCAGTAGGTTCCAAAACAAAACGGCAACGAAAATAAAAAAAACAGTTGTAAATTACAGAAATGATTGTGTATGCCAGTAATAGCGATCATGAAAAAAATTAATTACTTTTGTTTGTATCTTCATTGTTAGTTGATATAGTCTGTGGGCAATTGCATCATTCCACTTGCTAAGACTTTTCAAATGTCTTTAGCGTGTCGACAATTCGCCGCCCTTCCTTTTCAAACTTGAAATGTTTGGAATGCACTTTTATTTTTGTTGAAAATGGTTGATTCGTTTTCTATTATTATTATTATTATTATTATTATTATTATTATTATTATTATTATTTCTGCAATAATAATAATATCTTATGACAGATGATCTGGTTGTCTGTCCGCCACACTTTCTCTGTGTGTAACTTTGCATGCAATGTATATGCGTATGATGCGTAGGTAGAATTACAATTATAAATACCAAAATCAAGCAAGTACACCGAAATCTGAACGGGCATTAAAATAGAGAAAGATGGCTTCCAAAAGTTAAGCAAAGTATTAAGAAACTAGAAAATGTTTTTAGAAACAAAGAAAAGAATACTGGGTTGTTATAAAATATCTCTACTTCTATGTGGCAGTGAATGCCGAACAAATTCTTGAGGCGATAAAAATGTGGTTCTACAGGAAGATCCTGAGAAAACCATGGACTGACCATGTGAGCAACGATAAAGTTTTGGAGACAATTGAAAGAAAAATAACTCTTATGCTTCGAATCAGAAAGGGGCAGCTGGAATTTCTAGGACACATAATGAGAAAAGAGGGCTTAGAATCTACCTAAAAAAACATTATTTTTCTCAAGACAAGCGACGTTTTTACAAAGAGTTGTACGTTTTAATATTTTTATAATAATATGTCATTTTTAAACATAACTAGATGAAGACAGACATACTGTGAAAATATTGTTTGTTAAACACTGTGTCTTTTCTTTTTCTTTTCTTAAATCGTGCTGTTCTCTAAGTGCCTTATTATTATTATCAGTTTTATTATTATTTCCTTGGATTTCTGTTGTATACTCATGTCTTTGCGGGTCCCAACCAGAGACCTAATATCAGAAATGGTTTCATGATATTTTCATTAAAAAAAAAGAAAAGAAATCTAAAATCACACATTTTACATTCATAAAGCGCTTCACAATGTGTGAGCTGTACTTGCGAGTACCATTTTTTGCATTTCGTTAAGGCATGGGCTAAGAGAAATCCCTACAGTGAGTCTATAGAAACCTTTTCCAATCAATACGAGGGCTCCAGCTACAACTGGAATTACAGATGTCGTCATGTGCCACATTTTTTAGATTTCCACTTCAAGATCTTTGTATCTCGATAGTTATCTGAAGATCTCTAAAGATACATTACAATCTCCAGGGACTTCCATATTAATAAGAAAACACCTTCTGTTTTTGTGGTCTTTGATCACGATGTCTGGGCGATTAGCTTTGATTGTTCTATTATTATTATTAATATTATTATTATTATATACAAATCGAGTTTTCCCTAAGGAAATAACCAATGCATTTTATTGAAAATCAGGCTACAGAAGGCCTCTGCAATACTCTCATAGTTTTCATAGTATTATTGCCGATATAAACACGAAATAAAACGCATAATAATGCTACCTAATTAGTTTTAATTTTCAAGCGATTTCCTAATCTTTTGTTATCATCAGTATTGTGCAAATAGCGATGAGTACAATTGATGTTCATATTCCCAAATTCTTTATGTTCTTTCAATATTACCCAGATATTATCCAAACACATTCAAATGTGTATCCCGAAGGTTATTTTATTATTTTACAGGATAATACCAGTTCCTTGCAATTTCCTCCACGTAAAGGTTGCATATTATCCAGTGAGCATATTAGCCCAGTCTGTTGTGCCGGGTTTTTAAAATAAATGGATTCTAACACTATGCAACCTGATACAAGATGTTTAATTGTTTCTAGATATTTATCACAGAATTTTCATTTCGAGTGAACAAAATTTATTGGTAATTTTGTTAACTTTTAGTTAGCAAGTATTGGTCCTGTACAGCAAGAATAAAACCTCCGAATTCAGCTATTAACCCTGCACTACGTAACCGTTGAGTAAGATGTTTTGTCTAAATCAGTTTGTTTTTGTAGTTCTTTAATGGATGGGCTTCTAGTAATCCTTTCAATGAGCCTACTGCAATCTTTTCCATCCAATCCGAGGGCTCCAACTACAACTGGGATTGTTGATGTTCCCATGTCCCACATGTTTTAGATTTCGATTTCAAAGCCATTGTATTTTGATAGCTTTTTGAAGATCTTCAAAGATACAATGAAGTCTGCAGGGAGTCATTATTTTGTTTGCGGTCTCTAATAACAATGTCTAGGCGGTTAGATTTGATCGGCCTGTCTATGTGTATTGTGTAGTCCCATAAAATGGCTACAGGTCCTATCTCCGCAACCTGGCCTGCGTGTTCATACCAATTTCTTTCAATTTCCTTCCCGTAGAAGTTGCAGATTTTCTATTGCAAATATTGACCCACTCTGTCATGTCGGGTTTATATTCAGTGGGTGCCAATACTTTGCAACCTGATACAAGATTATCACTTGTTTCTGGATATTTATCACAGAATCTGCATTTTGGGCTAACACTATATTTTAGTATGTGTGTTTGATAATTTATAGTTAACAAGCATCGGTCCTGTGCAGCAAAGATAAACCATTTGGTTTTAGCTTTATACCTGCATTACGTAGCGACTGATGGGTATGGGGGTTGTCTACATCAGCTTGTTTGATACAGGTAGAGTATTGACCATGAAGCAATTTATCTTGCCATCGTTTCTCTATCTGGTCGGTTGCATTTTAATTTTGCTTTCTTTTTTAAGTATTTTGCTGCTTCAGTTGGTGTATTGTGCTTTACTTTTCTGCAGCCAATTGAAACACCGATTTGAAATGGTTGGCTTCCTTTATTATGGAATAAATACTACACTTACTACTTTCATGTTCTTTGACACATGGCATCATGCAGTCTTCTGTAGTTTCCGGCCAATTGTTATAGTTTTGTAAGACAGTTCTTCGGATCTGGACGCATACAGACGATCAACATCAGCTTTGGGACGATGCATGCGGTAGCAAGTCAGAAGCTTTCTCGTTCTGGCGTCCATTCGCTTAATGTCAGCTATTGTCCAGTTAATGATGTTAAAACTGTATTGCACCACATGGACAGCAAATGTGTTTATGGCTGATATTCTGTTTGATGAATTCAGCTCGATGTAGACTACCAGATGCACACGCCTTAATTATTATTATTATTATTATTATTATTATTATTATTATTATTATTATTATTATTATTATTATTCAGAGCATATGATTCTAGTTGCTGTGACTTAAAATAACCTAATCCTATCTCCTTTTCTCTAACAGTTGAATCCAATACTTTCTGAAGTATCCTCATTATTCCGAGCAGGTAAGAGTTTTTGTAATATCTCCATATCCAAATCGAATATCTGCAAAATTTATTCCAGTCTTTTATCCAACATCTCTTGGCCCTATTGATCACTTGTGCTGAGATTGCTTTCTTTACCAATCTTTCCTAAACTTCTTGAAGTTCATACCTTAAATGATTGTATTTTTCGATTTTTCTCCTTTAATTTGCTTCCAAATCTTGTATTAAACGGACAGGATAATTCTATCGAGTAGAAAAAATGACGCCTATTCTCCTCGACCCTTTTACTGGAATATCCCACAGGATTTTCACTTTACCCTTATCCAGCTCTTCTACTTATTGATACATGTCCATAATATTTTTCTCTACATTGAAACCTGATGTTTTTACATGTTCAATGAATAATCGCAGTGTTGATTTGGCCATCATCACAATAACTAGGGAGGAGTAGATGCGATATGCATCAATAAAATACAGAAGAACTCAAAATTGATCGCTGCATTTAAATATTACCTTTTAAAAGTTCAACGATAATTTAAAGACGATTTAAGGTACGGAGATCCTTATTTCCCGCACAAACAATTATTTTTATTTCATGGGTGACAGAACAAGGGATAATTTATAAGATAAAATTAATATAGTGTAAAGAGGGGAAAATAGAACATCCGAAGTGTTAGAGAAGCATAATAGCTAATTAAGTAAATCCTGTATTACGGAATTTATATCAATAAGAAACCGGAGCTCAATTCACCGACGAATTCTAACAATTAAAAATCCCAGCTCTACTTTATAGTAATTTACACACTATATTAGATATCGTTTAATTATAGGCAATGTTACTCTTCAGGTTTAACTAATTTACATATTGATTTTAAAAAGATAATTTCATTAATTAACTGTCCTTCATTACTGTTCTTTTATTCTAGGATTGTTTCTATTTTCATATCAAAATAGTTATGTTTAAGAATATCGTTTTATATAGTGCAGAAAGGGGTTTGAAATTTGCATTTTACTTAGCCTTCAACAAGTTGGCTCTATTTGTAAAACTTTCCTTAACTATAACAAGCCAATTTATGAATGAAATATTTATTTAAAATTTGTGTTTCAAAAATTTCAAGTAGTGAAATTATCTTGAAGCCTGCTAGTATTCTATGTAACGCTGAAGATCTGAATGTGAGGTGAGAGTGATGTGACTATAAAATGTCAGAATTATTACTATGATTACATGTCTCCCGTTATCCATTAAGTTCATAGCTTTGATTCGCTTTTACGGGTTATCAACAGGTTATCTAGAGCGAGAAAATATTTTTAGATTGTAAGAATTAAAAAAGATAATAATAATGATTTACTCATGCAAGTCTTGAAGATGTGGATTCATGCCTTTCACAAGAATATTTTGCGCCTAAGTGAATATAACGAACAACAATAGAATTGGAACTCTGCTCTCTAAATTTTTCATTCCTACTCGTTATTCGTTACACCACCCGCACATCAAATCATACAGCACTTTCTATACCCAAGCCGTCACCCATCTATGTACTGACCAGTCTCAATGTTGCTTAATATCGCTGATGGTAACAGAACCGGTGTTTCAACGTTATATGGCCGTACCACTCGCACATCCAAACTTACGTCACCTCCTATTCCTAAGTGGTCACCAATCTAAGTATTGACCAATGTGGACGTTTTTTAACTTAGGCGATTGTACGATAACTGCTGTTTCAAAGTGATATGCCCATTAATTTCATAGGAATATCGCGTGTATTGCAGCTGTATAAATTGGTGTGTCTAGGGCAAAATAGTCTCACTGAATTCAAAATAAGCTGGAAGACTAGTTGCTAAAAGGTCATGTCTTCCCTCTTATTTGCGAGAGTTTCAATTCAGACTTTTCTTTATCTTAGACGCGTTGCAATCAAAACAAGGAATTCTAGGATACCCTCCTATTTGACAAACAGCCTTAAAAATAGGGATTTATTTCGTTTAATGAAGTAGTGAGAAATAAATAAAACAGATTCTGGGAATATTTGAACACGACACACCGATTCCATTCTCTGCGCTTCTTTCTTTCATGTTTAATATATATCATCGATTTCATAGTTTTTAAAACAAAAATGTGTACTCTATGTGATTATAGTAGATATATCTTTATATGTCTATATTATGTAAGTATCATACTTTTTTGTAATCTAAAGGAGTTTATGTCAATTTAAGATCGGAAGATGTCTCCTTCCTGAGACGTGTGAATACTATTATTTGAAAAGGCAACTGTGTTGTTCTGGTTGTTGTTGTCGTGAGTTTTGTATTTGGTATTGTTATTATTTACGCAGGTCTCTTTTATTGCTGTATGTCTAATTCTAGTTTTTGTTTTCAGTCCAGTTTCTTGCCACTAGCCAAATCGTCCTCCGATAACAGAGAGTCACACATATCCACCGTTATGGTTGCCAAACTTTTACAAAACAAAACTCCCTTTCATTTCACGAAAGTTTCACACAAAAGAGATTATTGTTCTGTAAATATTGCAAAACCACCAGAAGACTAATAATTATGAAAGCGAATTTAATACAATTAGAAAAGAATATGAAGCAAAGAAAATACAACACGAGGTTGGGCAGAAAGTTGAAAGAGAATCTGAAATTAAGAGTGAAGGTTGCTTTCAACACGCCAAGAACAATGGACGAGCGTTTATCCTCAATGGCTTGAAACAGAAAACAAAATGGACACGACTAAAGCCGAGAAAGAGATTCAAAAGCGAGATTTTTCTATTATCAAGCCTTTTTCGCAGCTCAAGATTTCAAATTATTTTTATGGACAACACTGTGTTAACAACAACTAGGACAACAAATACGAAGTGGTTATTGTTTTCCTCGCTTGCATATACAAACCCGACAATAGAATTTGAATTATATTCAACAATAGATTGAATGGACTGATTTTCGTGGCCAAAATTCAGCAACATTTTCAAAATATTTTTTCGGTTTTAAACAGAAAATCATTTAAAATATTTTTTAAGATTTTCAAAAACCAGAGATTCAATTCGTCGTTACTTTTTTCTTTCTTTCTGAGACGTATCGATAAATATCGACAAACATTGAAAAGGAGCATATGTTAATGTAATACAAATTAGACATTAACAAAGATATTTTCTTTCGTATAATGTTCATCCTATCAGACGTATATGATTGTCTGTATATAAACATTACTGAGAAAGTGTTCTTGGTTAATTAGATAGCTGGGTGTTTCACATAGGCACAGGTGGCGGGTATTCAATGACAAGTAAAATAATCTTGTACTGCGAATACATGACTGTCATCCCTACCAAGAAAGATATCGCGTCACAATCTTCCACTGGTGATTTCATGTCATAGCAATGCATAAAAAGATATGGCCATAGAATGAGCAATGAAAATGATGAGGTATAGATTTGTATGTCACTCTTTCAATCTCTCTCCCCCCTCTCTCTCTCTCTCCACACATATATATATATATATATATATATATATATATATATATATATCAGCACTTCCGTAAACGTTATATTTCACCGGGTATAAGCTTTTGTTGACCTCACTGATTTTTTAGTCTTATAAAAGGAAATGAAATTCATATAAATAAAAATAATAAAATATATAATAATATTAATAATATAAAATAATAAAAATAAAAGCATTGTTCATATATATATATATATATATATATATATATATATATATATATATATATACAGTGTAACAAGGATATAAGAGAGTTGTCGGGGCCGGAGAAGAAGTATCTTATATCCTGGTTTCTCTTATATCCGGGTTTGGTCTATTTTGTTTAGGTAAGTATGGCTCTAATTTGGGACCAGAGAAAATCTCTCTTATACCGGGTTTCTCTTATATCCGGGTCTCTTATATCCGGGTTACACTGTATATATATATATATATATATATATATATATATATATATATATATATATATATATATAAACAGATTATTATTGCATCCCCAGGATAAAATGATCTTTAAAAAAGAGATAATATTTTATTCATAAAAAAGATAGAAAAAATCACGATAATTAAAATTTTAGGTACCTTTCGGCCGTTACATCTTCAGAATAAATAATATCCTTGGCCAATAAAACCAAGTGGTTGAAAAAAAATTTTTGCAACAGCTGGTCTTAAAATATACGAAAAATAGGGGAGGGAACAAAAAAATTAATATTTTCCTAGTTAGGTATTTTATTGGCACTCCGAAGAACTTGTTTTAATTCTCTCTATCTACACTGGGTAGGACGTTGTATATTAATAACAACAGATTCAAGGATGTCAAGATGGAGTCTGGTCCGTGCACTATCCAAGAAAGAGAAGAACCCCGGAGAATAGTCCGTCCTCCAATCTTATAAGATCAAATTTCTGAATTGCTGTTCCCAAAATTATGTAAACCGGGGAAAATTGCCCGTCGTATCTCAAGGATTAAGTGTCGCAATACAAATAGTCTTGAGCGAACTTTCCTTCGAGATGAAATCCTGTACTTTTCTGATGTACTCAATTCTATGAGCGCCCAGTTTCAGGCAGCATGGAGCACCGTCTGGAAAACATTATCTTTTCATGATACGATCTGGCTTTTCTAAATATCTGTCTGAAGGTGACGTTATTGTTGGTAATAAAATCAAAGCTAGAAATTCAGTATATTTGAATTTCTTGATTAAAAAGAAATTTGCTTCTCATTTCGCTACGGTTAAGCATATTATTAATTTATCAAATTATTGCTTGTCCGATTCTAATAAATTCGTCCTGTCTCGTGGTTTGGATTTTTGTATCCCCCCTTGGAAATTTGAGATAATTGAAGTATTTAGTGATTTTGAAATGCTATTTTCCCAGTGAGTTAAACATCTGCCTAATTCTGACAAATATTTGCTTCGTCTGAATGATTTAGCCTATAATTTCATTAACTCATCTATCGATTCTGATGGGTTCTCTTTGAAGAAGAACTATTTTCAAACGCCAACTTCTTAAGGATTAGGAGAGGTATATATATTACCAGACCTGAAAAAGGTGCAGGTGTTGTTATACTGGATTGTTCCGATTATGTCGATAAAATGTTGTGTATTTTAAATGACAGTAGAAAATTTATGGAATTAAGAGACGTCACGTGTGGCGATACCTTGAAAACGAAAGTCCGATTACAGAAGAAATTGTTAGAACTTCAAAGAAACACTTTTTGTCCAAGGAAATTTAAAATAATATTCATCCCGTTGGTTTCCAACGTCCTCGGATGTATGGGTTACCAAAAATTCATAAAGTGGGCGTTCCACTTCGGCCTATTTTGTCTATGGTGGGTTCTGTCCATCTTGGTTTGGCTAAGTGGCTTATTGAGTTTCTTGACGGCTGTTTTTGGTGAATGGTTACCCTGAATGTGTCATCACAGCTATCATTGAACGTAGAATTGTCAAGTTCAATGGATTTAAGGTATATTGCCCTCCTCAATGTCATGTATATGTTAGGCTACCGTGGATTGGTCACTTTAGTCAAATAAACGCCAATAAAATATTCTCTTCTATCAAACGGTGTTTTAATAACATTTTGGTCCGGAACGTAGATAAAAATTAATTCTTAGCTATTTGAACCACCTAAACAAAATGGCCGACACTAGCCGTTTCCATAGCAACTAATGTTCCAAGAGACCGCACTTATAAACACGCGCTAACCAAAAGATAGCTTATTCCCAAATTCTCGCTTGACGAGGAAGCGGGTCCAAGCATCTTAACTCAACATAATTTCAAAAATTATGTTAGGGGTCTCGGCTCTCGCTTTTGAAACATGAGAATTCTTATGTAGCGAAGGAATCATATTTTTAAAAACAAAAATATTATAATATAAGCTCTACTTCTGTATGGAGCACTGTCTTTTTGAAAATAAAAGCAAAAATACTAAGGAACACCGGATTATCTACCTAACGTGTTCTTTCCTACTTTTCTGCATATATATATATATATATATATATATATATATATATATATATATATATATATATATGTGTGTGTGTGTGTGTCTGCGAATGTTTGTACATTTTGTGTGTGCTTGCTTGAAATAGAGCCCCAAAAGATTCTACCCACTAATCCTAGTCAGCAATGCCTTTTAGTGACATACTGATCCTAGTCTGACCACATAGATGCTACACTAATCATAGAGAGAAGTGTCCAGGAGAAATAACTTTAATCAAGATATAAGAGCGGAGTGTAACATTGTATATGAATGTGTGAATGTCGATTTGCCCATCATTTTTGATGGGTAACGTGCTCATTAGAACAGGAGATGTAAGAAGGCACAATGAAACAATGAACAAAGGATATCATTCAATGAAATTGTTTCTTTAAAATGAATATGGAAAAAATGTAATCGAAATAATACATGAAAATAATTTGACCATATCGAAAATTTATAAATTTTAATGAAAGAGAAAAAAAAACTACTAAAAATTAAGAATGTAATGAAAGTAAAAAAAAATCATAAAAGAAGGAAAATGGATCGAGGGCAATTAAAAAAAAAGCAAGAACGAAATGAAAGAAAAAGTGATTAAAAACAAAACATAGGAATTCCTAAATGAATATAAAAGGAAGAAAAGCGAAGGCAAGAAGAAAAGAAAAACAGAAAATGAATGTTGGATAGAAATACAAAAAGAAAGAAAAAAAAGAAAGAACGATGAGCAGCATTAAAATGAAATAATAGAAAACGACGAAGAAACGAAAAAGCGAATGAATATACGGACTCCATGAGAAAAAGAAAATATTAAAAGGTAAAATAAAGAAAAAAAAAACGAAAATAAAGAAAAACTTGAAAGAATAAAAATTGAAGAAATAAGAGAGAAAAGATAAAAAAAAGGAAAATAATATAAGGATTGAAGAAAACTCTTTAAAGAAAGAAAGAAAGCATTTGAAAAAGGAGGTGGTTAAATGCAATAAAAAATAATTAGGATTGACGCAAGTAAAAACTAAGGAAATTTCTGTTGATGACACGAAAGAAAAATTTAAATGACGCAAGAAAATGAAACTCTAAAAAAACCCTTACCGGTGATTGCTATACAAAAAAGGCGGTAGAGCGTGTTCACTCATTATCTCGGTGTAGGGAAGCAGGAAATGTCGGCGAAGTAGGTTAATATGGTTGTCATGAATCGAGGAAGTTGAGTGAAGAAAAGAAGGCATGAAAATTTCTGTCGAAGAGTTGCTAGTTTGGCAAAGGAATAATAAACAGTAGCAGTGAAAAGAGATGCATCCGAAGACGAAACAAAATGTGAAAAATAAAATTCGACTGAAACAGACGACGACAAAGATCAACGACTATCAATGTCAGAGTGAGTGTGAGGAAATGCATGAAGACGATAGTGACATCTGTTATGGCACCAAGACACAAGCACGGGACACCGACTGATAGCTACACTCTGTTATCTGTAGAGATGTTTGGCTACACAAATTCAATGATTATGATCCAAGGCAGGGCGAGGCACCCAACATCCGCACTCTCTTTCTCACACATACGCACGCGCGCGCGCACACACACACATATGTATTATTTAAAATATTTGCATTCAGATAATTATCCTCATCGTTATTGTTATTATCACAACGTTTCGGCGATTGTGCCTACTGGTCTTCATCAGGTTTATGTCAAGCTGGGTAACATGCAGCTAATTCTGAACTGAACATTTTATTTACGTGGGTAAACTTTTCTCGTTCCAGTGCTCATCTCTAGGGATATAATATTTTTAGTACTGCTCTGGTATTCTAACGGAGGGAGCTAAAAATAAGAACGAGACAAGATATCTCAAGACCTCAGCAGTGGAACGAGAACAGTCTACCCAAATAGATTAAATAAAGAGTTCAGTCCAGAATTAATTGTAAGTTACCCACATAGATATACACCTGATAAAGGCCGGATGAAATTCAACCATTTTATATATATATATATATATATATATATATATATATATATATATATATATATATATATATATATTAAAGTTTTGTTAGAGGCGGTGATGGAAATGTTCTTAAACTGTAGGATTTTCTAATATTTGTATGTGTCTCAGTGCTAATCGTATACCGTTATCAATTCCCCAATCGTGGTAGTGATTAATACCTGAAAATATTCTTTGTTAAAACCCATATCATTACATATTATATATTTTTAAATATTATATCGATAGGTCCTCATTTTGTGAATTTTAATTCAAAGCTGAGGGGTTCCAATTCGGTGTTGGATAATTCTGTTCCAGATATTTCCATCTATTCGCACACAGTGTAATAGTTTTGTTTGGAAATAGACCGCTTTTGATTTCAGATGCAATAGCGAAAAACATGGAACGTTAGCCCTTCACACAGAGCTTACGTATATATTTATTCTTTTCTGGACGTAAAATGTGCAAAAACTGTACCAATATTTTATATATCCCAGAGCTTTCGGCTATTAGACATTATCAAAAACTTTACACACGTTGGCGAATTCGTCTGGTTTTTGAATCGTATTCTGTCCTGTCCTGTCCAAAGTGTACAAACCTTCAATCTGTATTAATTCGGCTCGGTTACCAGAAAAAATAACATATTCTTCTTATATTTGCTACATTTAAATTTTGTGAAAGGCTAACGAAATTTTTATTTCTGTTTATAAATAACTGCTGCAAAATAAAATCCTTACATTTGCCTTGAAGGAGTCCATCAGAGGACGAAACGAGTCGCTAATTAAAAGTTTTGCGTTTGTCTTCATTCTTACAGATATATGTTTATTTATTTCTAAAATTTTACACACACACGCGCGCATACACACACAAAGACACACACGCTCACACACGACACACAGACAAACACACATATATATATATCCTGGAAATGGAAATCAACACTGCATTGGGACTGCATTGTGACTGGCATTTTATATATAAATGTGGACGAAAATGAGGGTTTCAGTAAAGTAAATAGGTGCTCAACTTTTATAGACACCGATGTACCTCCCAAGGTTTTCAGGTGTTTTGCAAACATTAAGTCAGACAATTCTGCTCGTGTGGTTCAATTTCTACATGTTTCTGCGAGAGAAAAGCAAAGCCTGCTTTACTGCGTGTGAAAAAGCCACAGTGGCAGGTAAGGCTACCATTAAGAGGAGCAGCATGCTACAAACTTCCTTTAATATTTGCACGCATTTGATCCCAATGTCAAAGTCGGCCTCCTCAAAACTTTGTATAGATGAGAAGCAAGACAGGTGCCAGCTCATTCGCTCTGAAGCTTTGTTTTCCCAGGAAGAAAAGTGGCTGCTGCATCGCTTCAGTTTGTCTTTGTGACACAAGAGTGGTCTTCCAACTGACCTTCTTGTTAGAAGCTGGCCAAAGAGAGTTGTTTTGGAAGTCGCTTATCGCTCATATGAGAAAGATGCCTTGCCCACCATTCATTAGGATGACTTCAATCCCCATCATATTGCATTTAGTCAGAATATCACTGTTTCTAATGCGATCACTCAGTTTAAAATCATTTTTTATCTGTAAGATCAACAACAAGCGATGAGTCTGTTTGATGCTTGAACGCAAACTTCAGACTATGTCTAAAGATTGTGTTCAAATATGAAATAGTCTGTCGACGCTGGATTTTGACATCAGTGTCCACTTATATTTACATACGGTCTATTTCTGATATTGAAAACTCTTATCCATAAATATATCATAATTTAAAACTATATCTGACATAATACACACACACACCCACACCCACACCCACACATATATATATATATGTGTATATATATATATATATATATATATATATATATATATATATATATATATATATATATATATATGTATATATTAATTTATTGCTTAAACATTATTAAAACATATCGGATTAATAAATAAAAATCCATTCCTGTATCTATATCTATATATCTATATATAGATAGCTACACACACACACACACACGCACGCACACACTCACACACACACACACACACACACACACATATATATATATATATATATATATATATATATATATATATATATATACACATATATATATATTAAAAAGTTATAACATGCTTATGTTATAACATCACTACAAAAATAACCATTTTGTTTCAACACGTCTGGTGTCTTGTCAATTGATGGTGTTGATTGCAAAATCTTATATATATATATATATATATATATATATATATATATATATATATATATATACACATATACATATATACATACATATATATATATATACACATATATATATATATATATATACATACATATATATATATATATATACACACACACATATATATATATATACGTTTTTTTTTTCAAATTTAGTTATCTACTTCTTATTTATGCATAAAATGTCTGTGTTGGGTAAATATTTCTGTATATATGTGCATTATAGGGGTATTTGGTATTCGAATGATTCGCTTTCTTCACTAGAGAATTCCGACCTACCCCATCAGAATTTACTATTTTTTATTGAAGTAACCAATTGCTTTTTCACGCCACAGCCTAGACTGAGAATTCGACCTCGAACTGAGAAAAAAAGTTAAAACCAAAACAGATAAAAAATTGAATAAATAAAGGAAATAGTCTGACAACGTGGCTAACGAGAATAATGCCGACCACCGTTCTTTCTCTTCTCGGCTTAATTCCGCCAATTTATGTCGCAACAAGAAGACGAATTCAGATTTATAAACGTTAGATCCCCATGCATTGAATTATTGGCTATTTTCGAATGTAGAATTTCTTTTCAACAGCGTAAAAGTGGGTACTGGCGGGCAAACATCTGTGATTGTAAACTACTCACCCACTGGTCTTTTAATTTTTATTTTTACTGCTTCCATTTTTCGTTCTGTTAACTGAAAAATCCGGCCTTCGTTGTTTCGTCTCTTCGTTTATATATAAAATATTTAGTAGATTATTATGTTTTTAGTCTTTCGTTTTATGTACTTTTCTATCCTTCCTTCTAATGCCCGAGAAATAGGAATATTTCGATCGATTTTGAACTGTCCGTGTTTAAACTGAAATGCGGAAAAAACAAAATCTCATGTTTTGCTTGAAAATGACAGAAAAATTTATGAATTTATCTGCTAAGTACACGCATACTTTTCTAAGCATGGTTTCGAACGTAATAATCTGATATATGCATGTATACACACTAAACAATAGTTTACAAAAGTAGGCGAAATATTTTAGTAAAATCTGTGGCTAAAAAACAGCCCGATATATTCGTCATATCTTTGCCATTGATAAATATATCGATACATGTAAGCAAAACAAAATTTCGCTTGGTCCTTTCCATATATATAGCTCAAAAGAGTCCAAAACGATCGATATCGATTTCCTGGTGTTGATGAGACTATCGAGATGGAGTCAATAAATGCACGGGGTCACAAGTAAATAATCCATAGTGATGACGAGTAAAGCTAACCAACCAAAATATCAATGTCCTTTGATACTGCTCATCAAACACATCGTTGTCATTAATAATGCCAACCAATTCAGTAAAAAAGATCATTAATTTTAATGCCTTTATTATTATTCACGATGCTTTATTTATTTATTTATTTATTTATTTATTTATTTATTTATTATTTCCTTTGATTTCTGCAAATTTCCTTCCTGGTCCCAACAAGAGACCTAATGATAGAAATAGCTTTTTCCAACAAAACTAAGATCACACATTTTCTACATAGATGAAACTCTTCGTAAGGTGTGAGCTGTATTTATATTGTTCCTATATTTGCTTTAAGGCAATGTGTACCAGGGACACCTTCAATGTTTCTGTAATATATCGGTAAATATATTGCAATGTTTCTATCGGAACATTTTCCAATCAAACTGAGGGATCTAACTAGAACTGAAATTATTGATGCACTCATGTGCCACAATTTCTATTTTTTCTTGTGTTAGATTTCCTTTCTCTGTAACCGGGTCTGGATGATGTTCATACGAGTTTCTTGCAGTTTTCTTGTCGTAAAAGTTGGATACTTTCCACTGCAGATATTGGCCCGCCTTGTTGTAATGAGTTTTTATATTCAGTGGGTGCTAACACTATGCAATATGATACGAGATGGCTAATTGTTTCTGGATATTTATCACAGAAACTTCATTTCGGTTTAGCACAATTTTTCAGTATTTTTTCTAGTTAGGAAGCATAGGTCCTATGAAGCAAAATAAAACCTTCGATTTCAGCTTTTAAGCCTCCCCTAGATAACCAATGATGGGATTTGTTTACATCAGCTTGTTTGGTATGAGCAGAGTATTGACCATGAAGAGGCTTATCTTGTCATAGTTTCTGCATTTGGCACACTGCATTTGCTTTTGCTTTCTTTTTAGGTTCGTTGACGATGCAGTCGGTGTATTATGGTTTATTTGCACTTATTCACCAACTATAAGTTCCCTTTTAAATTTGTTGACTTCCTTTATCACTGAATAAAGTTTCTTATTTCTTTCATGTTCTTTGACACAGATGATCACACAGTCTTTTGTATTTTCCAGGAATCTTTGAAGACTGAATGTTGTGGATTTATAAGAAAGGTTCGAGTTGAACTAATCCTCTGCCTCCTTCGCATCTGGATACATACGGATTATCAACATCAGCCTTAGAATGATGCATTCAGTAGCAACTTCTAAGCTTTCTCGTTTCGACATCTATTCTCTAGTCCAAATTAATGATGTTGAAATTGCATTGCACCACAGGGACAGCCGAAGTATTTATGGCTGATATTCTGTTTTGTGAATTCAACTCGGTATTTAACGCCAGACGCAAACGCTTGTAGTATTCTTTTCTTACATTCTCCTTCATTTCAGTATGCTGTATTCCATCTCCTTCACTCACACCTACATATTTATAGACTTCTTGTTCCCGTTCTCTCAACTCTGTGACAAAATCTAAATATGTTCCGTATGTTTCTGTAATTCTGCCGGTCTTGAATATTACTTTTGTATGTTTATCTAATCCAAAATCCATACCGATGACTTCACTAATTGTCGTCTTTGGCAAATAATTCGATATCATTCATGAAGAATAGGTTATTAAACAATTTCTTTTTAGTTTGTATCCATAGTTATTATTGTTTAGTTCATGCGAAATTAGGTTTAAGGCGAGACAGTACAGAAGTCGCGACAGGGAGTCTCCTAAGAAGATTCCTCATCGGATATTCAAATAATTGGAAATGGCATTACCTTTTGTGTGATTTAGGTATAATGTGGTTATCTACAGTTTCATGCTATATTTAAAGATATTTACCTTCACCTTGTTTCTTAATTAGCATTGCTGAAGTGATTGATGGATTGAAGACATATATAGAGCCAAATGTTTGGTACCTTGTCATTTCCTGAGGATTACCATTTTGGGGATTTTGTTATACATTGACTAACATTATTCTTGGTTTTTATTTTTTTTCCATTATTGCAGATTTTATTCCTTTGGGTTGCTCCAAATATACTTCCAAAATGCTTGCACTTCTTCAATATATAGTGGCTCTTTGACTTCTACAACTTCTTGTCAAATTTCCCTGTGAAACTTCTGGAAGTTTGTTTAGAATATCTTATTTTGCCGATAGAACCTACAATGCTTTTCATATCGTCTTGTTCTCTATGCTTTTACTTGCAATTTTTTTTTAAGTATTTGTTTGGTTGCTAGATTTTCATTTACTACTTTAATTTTATATTTCTGTCGGATCTTCTTGCTAGATTCTTCCATTTTATTTCCAAGGAGATCATTATTTCGTATTTTCATTTATTTTAACGTGTATCCCATAACCTGTCATATTATCCATTTCCAATTGCCTCGTCTTTGTTTGGGTTATGTCTGTTTTCACTTTGTCTTATATTTAGTTTTATATTAACTATTACTGTAATTGAGAGTATTTTGTTTCGTATGATGTCACTGCGGGCACTGGGATGCCTATTTGGCTCGAGATAGGTTCTTATTTTAGTTCGCACTATATTATTATTATTATTATTATTATTATTATTATTATTATTATTATTATTATTATTATTATTTGTGTATGCTATGTTTCCTGCTTTGTATCCTGTAGAGCCGGGCCAAAACTTTGGACCTTAGGCCCTATAGCAATTGTCATTTAACTGATAGCACTTTTCTTAGTATATGTGATGTTCCTACGAGAGCGATCTTCTGGGCAACTTGATGTTGATGTTACACTGTTAGTAAAATTGTCTATTCCTTTGCTCATGAATCCCAGAGCTCCGAATACTACTGGTACAGTCTCAGTCTTCATTCCCCACATCCTGACAATCAGGAATAGAACTCGACATCCAAAAGCCCTTGGTACGTACTGCCTATCAACATCTGATTTCGGGTAGTGCATCCAAATTTGGATTCAGCATTTTCTGGTTTATTATTATTATTATTACAATAATTATCAATAGTAGTAGTATGATTAGTGGCAGTAGTAACGTTCGAAGAAACATATCTAAAATCAGAAGAAAAATTTAAATCGAAATGAATAAGTAAACGTAAAGCTAAAACAAATATTAACGCGAAACAAAATTGAAGGATCATTGATTTCATAAAAGAATCGATGGTCTAAAAAGTTGATCTGTGCATCTTGATATAGATCGAGAGATAGAAACAGAGTTTTCGCATATTTAAACTATTTATGTTCCTTATATTTTACAATAAATCACTGTAGAAATTCATTTACTATCGTCGTTTACTTTTCTTATATGTCCTTTTAATAAAAGTGATCTAGATTATGTTTAAAATGAACCGAATATTTCTTTGCTTTTCTTTTAAGGTAGAAGACGTGAACATCTTCTGCTTATGAAATTGTCTTTTTTAATAAAGGTAACTATCCTTTGATCAAATATATTTTTTCTCATTTTAATTAATTTTTAGATCTGAATATATTTCAACAAATATTACTGTTTTTAAATTATATCAACATAAGTTTTATGTTGCAAAAATGTTACGCTTTTAAAAATTATACAAAGTAGTTTCGTTCAGTTAGTGATTAGTTAAACAGAACAACGCCTACGCATTATTTAGAACTTAGATCACTTTTCTTACAAAAGGATCTTGCGTTTTTGGGCAATCATGTGACCCAGGTATTATTTAAACTAAAGAGCGCGAATCATGAGTTAGTGAGATCAGAAGATTGAACCAGTGAGATCAGAAGCTTGAACCAGTGAGATCAGAAGCTTGGCCCAGTGAGATCAGAAGCTTGAACGAGTGGGGTCAGAAGCTTGAACCGGTGAGATCAGAAGCTTGGGCCAGTGGGATCAGAAGCTTAAACCAGTGGGATCAGAAGCTTGAACCAGTGAGATCATAAGCTTGGGCCAGTGAGATCAGAAGCTTGAACCAGTTGGATCAGAAGCTTGAACCAGTGAGATCAGAGACATGAACCAGTGAGATCATAAGCTTGGGCCAGTGAGAACAGAAGCTTGAACCAGTTGGATCAGAAGCTTGAACCGGTGATATCAGAATCTTGAACCAGTGAGATCAGGAGCTTGAATCAGTGAGATCAGAAGCGTGAACCAGTGAGATCAGAAGCTTGAACCAGTGGGGATCAGAAGCTTAAACCAGTGAGATCAGAAGCTTGGGCCAGTAAGATCAGAAGCTTAAACCAGTGGCATCATAAGCTTGAACCAGTGCGATCATAAGCTTGGACCAGTGGGATAAGAAGCTTGAACCAGTGAGATCAGAGACTTGAACCAGTGAGATCAGAAGCTTCCGACTGTGAACCGTTCTTGAATATTGAATCAGAAAAGTCAACATCCCCTATAAAAAGAAGCTGCCTCAACTATTGTAAAAACCTACATAACAAGAAAAGTACAAAAATAACCTTTTTCTCATACACTTACTCAAATTCAGATAACGACTTTTTCAACAAGATACTGACACGTTTTACAAGGAAAAAATATATTCCAGTACAATAACAAATTTATATTACAAGATTACATACAAACTTTAAACCATTGTTGAATTCAATATTTCTTGAATGTATTAATTTTAAATTCTATTTCTTCTCTGCGAACAATGACAATTAAAGGCAGATAACCCCGTTCAATTATACAAAATAACAGTGTAAACTATTTACTGATTTGTATTATAAGAACTGTATTTGAATTCAAAACTGACTTACAAGAAAAAGAACAAATTAAAAACATCCAAACTTATATGACTGAAACACATCAAAACAAAAGACAGTTCCTGAAATAATTCACTGTCGTAAAGACATTTTTGAACGATATCTTTTAATAACAAAGTAGTGAACTTTTTCTATCAGCAAACAACAAAAAGAGGAAAAACACAAATGCTTTTCAAAAGATACTTTCTTTCAATATTTTATTTCTAATTGTACATTTCTTTATATAAATTCTAATATTTCCATTTCCACATACGAAAGAAGTCTTTTTGTCATTTTTATCAAACGTTGTTATTGACCTTGTGCCAGGCGGAAAGAAAATTAGAAAGTTTGTAGAGTTTTTCTTCACGCAAATTGATAAAATATTATTAACTATATTAACTAATGCTTTCTGTTATTATTATTTGAATTAACACCTATAACTCTGCAACAACTTGTTTTTTTAAATCGAAAAAAGATTGCAAATTATATTTCTTTTAGGATTCGTTTTTAGGGGATTTCAAGTTGTTTACTTCTACAGGGGATTTAGAGCGTTCAATTTTGATAGATTTGTTTACTTTAAACATTTTTCACTTGTATAAATTTTCGATCTTAAAACAATAAGTGAAACTCCAGGGATCCTTTAGAGCGAGTATTATACAATAAGAGATATTATGAAAAAAACAGCTAATAATTCTCAAGCTATGTATGTACGTTTTTCTGTCTTTGACGATGAATTTTAATTATATTTATTAAGTAAAACAAGCATAATATAGATGGGTGAGAAACATTTGAACCAGCATTCTACAAGAGGCATCTTATTTCCGATGTTAACCTAAACTATCTCAAAGACATATTCGTGCGGAACAAGGATGGAAATCAGTATGCTTTACTCGAGTGTGAACGACGATTCAAATAAATGCGAACGCAGACGGGAGACATTTAGCATTTAAACAAACCAACAACATCAGATAGGATGAAACAATAGAAAGATTTTCATTGTCTATATATCTGTGTTTATTAGAATCAATAACAATCCAACATTTTGATTGATAATTGTCTCTTAATATATTCAATTATGCGATGCGATTTGATTGCGGACACAGATAACAAAAATGATAATAGGACCCTTGAGTCTTCAAAGTGTGATATTGCAAACGCGAATCTACATTTTAAATAAATACCTTGTGGCAGTATATATATATATATATATATATATATATATATATATATATATATATATATATATATATATGTATGTGTGTGTGTCTGTGTGTGTTTGTGTGTGTGTGTCTATGTGTGTATGTGCGCGTGTGCGTGTTTTTGCGTCAGCACAGAGAAAGAGAGAGGGTAGAGATGTATACATACACTTGGAGGTGCTGAAAAACTTCTAAAATTATTATTTTGCATTTTCATCATTGAAATACTGTCATATGACTCAAAATCCTCGAAATATCCAACACCCCCTCGTACGCATATATATATATATATATATATATATATATATATATATATATATATATATATATATATATGTGTGTGTGTGTGTGTGTGTGTGTGTGTGTGTGTGTGTGTATGTATATGTGTGTATATGTGTGCAAAATATAATAAACACCTAGTTCTTGGCCGAGACCTTTGTATGCCAATGACTATGACTTGATTACTCAAACAGAATAAGAAATTCAGGCTCTGATGAATAAAACTTCCTGTTCCCGCAATGAATTTAGCCTTACCATCAACCTGTACAAGACCTGGGCAATGTTCCAACTTGCTCCGGATTCACCTTACATGAAATCATCGATATTTGTAGATCGTCACAAACTGAAGGTGGTATATAAATTTCCATACCTTGAAATATCTGCTTGCGTGAAGGAGGTAACTGTTCCTATTACAGCTCTAACATATCGACTCTCGTCTTAGAAAGGACATAAGAAATGGGCAAATTTGGCAGTGTATGAAGCCTGTGTTATGACATGCCTGCCATACTCCTGTTGGACATACTGCAGACACTACACTGGAGAAATTCCACCAACGCTGTTTAAGATTCTTGGTATCTACTAGATAACCCACACGCCAAAAACTATATTCCTCGAAAAGTCAAATGCAGTCAGCAACGAATCATATATTCATCGTCACAGGTCATACAAGTCATTTTTTTCCATTTTTTGTATCCCAAAACATTGCTTTTATAGGCATTTTAAAATGTTTCTATACCCATAATTAATCTTATTTATTCTTAGTTGCATTTTTTGTATAGGCCGCTTCAAGAATCTGAAATTTTTGTTTATATTTTCATGGTGGAGTATACGTGTATTGTCAATTAATATTTCTCTGAAACTTTAATGTGGAAAGGAGAGTTATTTTAAATGTGCGCGTAATGTATGGCTTCTTGATAATGTTGTCATTGTGAATATATATAATATATATACACGCACACACAGACACACGCACATGCACAAACTATATATACACTATAGTTTATGTTCTACCACCTATGATTTCCCTCATGACGCACTAGTTAGCAATAGAAGGATTTACTCTTTATACTATTATTGAATCTATCACTATGGCTCCATTACATATAAGCTTATGTAAGGAGAGTCAAAGGTTAGTGAAAATATATTAATTTTGTATATGTATTTATATCTATACATATGTGGCGATTCATATGTTTGCATGATGGCTTGTGTATATTTATGTGCACATATGCAGGCATTTACATCTATATATGCACACGCTTTTTCCTCTGTTTTTCCTTTATTAAACCCCTTTTTGTTAAAATAGATTTCTAATTTTTTCTATGTTTTGTTCCAGCAATTTCTCTTGTAATTTTATTTTATTTAATAAGTTTTATTTTATTATTAAATATTCCTCTCTTTTTTCTTTCTTTTCCTTTGTCTTTCTTCCTTTTTTATCACTTCACATATTCTAACCATAGTTCCGTCTTTCCACACTGACCACGGGATCTGCCAATTTTCACTACAACGATATACATGCGGGACGTCTTTTCCCCTCCCCAAACTATATCTTTATTCATCAATATTTACAATGCCACTCTCCCACGACACCCACTAGTAACAATAGACCTCCCTAACACTTTTACACCGATCAAAATGTTATATTTAAGTTTATTTTCATAAAATATTTCGCACATCGATGAACCAGAGATCTGATTTTGCCAATAATACGATTTACATTGGAAAATACCCCATCGACGAAAACAATTGTCGATGAGCAATTCCCATTTCTCTGTTTGTTCCCCGGACAGTTGATGAAGGTCACAGGCGTGTCCGAAAAATTCCGAACATAAAACTTTTCTCTCTGTGCTTAATTTCTGTCATATGGTTAATAATTAATAAATATTTATCGTACTGATTATATTGGTACCATTTTCTTTGTCGTTGTTTTATTAACCAACCTATCTATTTTACATATTATGAGAAGCTCGCGTGGACCACTTTTTATTTTAATTATATATATATATATATATATATATATATATATATATATATATATATATATATATATATATATATATATATATTGATGTGTGTGTGTGTGTCCGTTCGTGACACTAATCTACCCCTATTTTATTAATTTGGCTTAGGATGACAGAGAAGGAGGATGAGGTTATGCATGTAGTGAAACAACCAAAAAACATTTTTTTTTAACTTATTAACAGCAAGTGACCAACAGTTTGCTGAAATAACATCTGAAACGGCTTACGAAGCCGAGCCGTCCCGTTGTGGATCGCACTAAACCAACCGATATTTATCGACACTTACGAAACTTTTATGGAGATTAAACAATGGATGTGATCACATTTAAGCGATAGCACTCTATATGACAAACCACATGCAGGCCCATGATTATCTCAAATAAAAATATACTTACAACGACGATAATTATACGGGGAAATAAAATTTTGTGTTTGTAATTCTTATATATATTTACTTTGAACATTTAAGTACTTGTTTGTTGCTTTTAATAAATTGTTTAATTTCTAAATATCAGGGCTCCTTCAGTGTAGGCTAAATATTCTCATCTCTATAAAAAATATCTAGATATATTTACAATGTGCCCATATTTAAAGAACAGCCGAACATGCACATATACATCCAATCAAACACGTATATATATATATATATACATATATATATATATATATATACATATATATATATATATATATATAACTCTTCCTCTTAATTTTATTCAGCCTATCAATAGCTGTTATCTAATTAGCAGTGACAATTTGAAGGCATTGCTACGATTAGATATAATCGATGGCATCTCTCAACCCAATTTATTCGCTTTAATTTGAAACCTGAATAAATCCAAATATTGCCGACAGCCTGTCTTGTCTTTGACAACAGCAAGTAGAACAACAGAAACTAATTCCCGTGTTTACTAATTAAAAGGCCTTCTGCCAATTTTTGCATTTGAAGAAGGAAGTACGCTTTATTTTGTGTACTGAGCCTGAGTAGATAGATTAGAGGATAGTTTTGCTAAAATTAATTAAGAGGGAATAACTGGGATCTACTAAGATTAATTAAGTCGTTCGAACTTCTTAGATGAAGCATTGTTATTATTCCTGTTTTACTTTTCATCATATTATTGTATTTTTTATTACACCTAATAGACGGAATATTCTTACGTTGTCTGAATTTTACAAATGAAGCATTATTCACTTCTGACGAGTATTGATTTCATGTTTTTGTATCCAAGTCGATAGCACGCATTCCATGTTTCAATATACAGAGAGCGAGTTCTAATCTCGCAGGAGCTTGTTTCATTATTTTCGATCACTGATTTCTGCGTATTAATTAATGTTGAAAAGCAGAAGCTTTGGAATAAATGCAACCAAATTAAAAATAATCCGATATTAAGAGTAATATTTGTTTGATTTCACCTGAAACTCTGACTGGAAGAATTATGAGTATTATACAGTCTTCGTCGTCTTCGGCTTTATATTCATGCGATTTCGGCCGTCGCGCCCTTGTCCTTCTACAACTAACTGCTATATTCGATGACTTTAATTATAGCTGAAGAAAGCCGAGGGTTCTCCAGCTATAACTTTGTGGTTAAAATCGAGAAGTGAACAACGCTTAAAATAAGTTAAGTGTTTAATATTTAATTAATGTGACAAAGAGATCACAATACACCAGCACTTGTTGACACTATCGGTTAATGCTCGCTACTGTAGAAATAAAAACGAGAAAATTGAAGATGAGAAAACGAGCTTGCTTTTTTCCAAAGCACATCTGTTTAAATTATTTTCTTTTCACTTGATCTTTAGTATATAAATTTCTAGAACGTCCAATCGGACTCAGAATCACACCAGATCTCAAGTGGAACTCGGATATACGACCCACCCTTAAAAACGATCAGAAAATTGTCGGTCTTTTTGTACCGCTCTACAAAGTACCCGACACCTCCTACTATGCTTTATCTCTACAAACGCCAGATTATATAGAGTGGCCACTGAAAAACTGAAAAGTTGGAAAAAAATCATAACTTGTTCGTTTTCAATATTTTATATTTTCTTTTTTGCATCCCTTGGAGATTAAAATGATAACATATGATGTCCAGCAATGAGAATATTTATTTTTATTCCAATGAAGGATCAATTTATCAAACTCAGACAAAATACTGGCAAAATTGTAATGTTAGAGTATCTCCTAGCGATAACATTATTCGGAACCTAATCGCCCGGTTTGAAAGAACTGGATTAATCGGCGATCTTCTTAAGCGCACTTTGCTCACTGACGCAGCGGTGGAAGCTGTACGGCCGAGTGTCCTTGAGGATCTATCAGCTTCCACCTATCGTCGTTCTGCTCAACTAGGCATCGCCAGAACATCGCTTCAGGAATTGTGAAACTGGATTTTAAAATGTTTCAATACAAGATTCAGATATTCCGAACATTACTCCCCTAAGATACTCATGTGTTTGTAAAAGTTATTTTTGTGGTCACTCTGTATGAAAAATGGAGTATTGCTGCCACATTTGGTTCAGATCTACCCAATTCTCACTTTCCTACCTCGAACGCGTTCAAAAGTTGTTTTTTTTTCTGTCTCGTGGAGGATGAATTGTTTTCCACTCTTCCACCTCTTTCCCCACAGACGAAAATTCATTAGCCTCTCGGTATTCTACCGGTATTTTTTTATGGCAAATGTTCGACGGAACTACATTCCTTGGGTTCACTAGCCTGAAATCTGCTATGCTATATTCTATGTGACAACCCTTACTCACTCCCTATACGCCCTCATTCAATTCTACCTTGAGCGAAACCTTGTAGCGGGCGAACAACAGTAAAAAAAAATTTTTAAATAAACCACACACACACACATATACATAATGCATTAAGTTTTTACAGACACAGAAAGAAAGCTATAAAAAACTCATACAGATGCTAGTGAAGGAAAGCGAGAAGAAAAGATTAAACATCAATTGCAAGAAGACAGAATACATGATTCTAAGCGAAACGATGAGCCCAAAGTACGAATTGCAAATTAGAGATACCAAAACTAAACAAGTGTCGTAATTTAAATATTTGGGAAGTGTTTTAACAGAGGATGGAAAAGGTGACACTGAAATCCGAAGGCGTATTGGGAGAGCCGAGGAATATTTTCAAAAGCTAATCAGAGTACTAAGAAATAGAAATATTTCGCTAGAAACAAGGAAATGTGTACTCAGTGCTACGTGATATCTGTCCTCCAGTATGGCATGTAAGAGCTAAACGGTCTGCTCAAAGATGTAGAGGATACTTGAAGCAACAAAAATGTGGTTCTGCAGAATTGAGGATAACATGGATCAAACAGTATCGGTCTATATTTCTGAGATGAGGTATTATGTACACAATTTGCATTATTCGGACTATTGTCCTGATCTTTGTGGCAATATTCATTACAACGTTTCGGCCGTTGTACGGTCCGGCCTTCTTCAGCTGATTGGAATGTCGAAATGAACCCTTTATTTCGCTCACTGGGGTAGATTGTTCTAGTTCCACGTGCCATGATTAATGGGTGTCAGTTATCAGTTATCTCCTGTTAATTCCCTTCTAAAAGTTCTCCACTGACTTAACCAGGTATTGAACTCACACTCATGTCACTGGATTTAACCAACGCCTTTATCCACTGTGCCTTATACCCTCAAGGATACTCACAGAACAGATAGAGGGCAAGACTTACAGAGGAAAACAATGCATAACATACTTAGTGAGCTTCAGTGGATGGATGGATGGCGGGCATGACTTAGGAGTAATAATAGAAAGACAAAATTTATTAAGAGCTACAGGGGACTTTTTACTTGAACAGTACTCATGGGTAAGTGAGCGACATTTATCCACTTGGAGAAATAGAATGGAAACACTTTACCGCACCAATCTTCTAAATGAAAGCTATTGTTAGTAACATGCAGACTATTGTCGCCATCTTTTTATTTTTATTATGACATCGGTTCAGCTTTTGCACCTTAGGCCCTTTAACAGGTCCTTTTGGATTCAGGTAACCTTCAGGGAATTTCGAATTGAAAACATTATTTAATCGACGTGGCAGATTGTTCTCATTCCATATCTAGAGACATTTCATCTAGTTCTTATTTAGTACTGCACATTTACGACTCGGCCCAAGAATTGAACTCACATTTAAGGTATTGAAGAACAAGACGAATATTAAGAATATATAAATAATGATAACTCTTTATCTCAGAAATTTAGAAAATTATTGTCTTAAAAATCAGCATTTGAAATCCTATTTCTAAAAGTGCCTGAACATCAACATTGGACAGTGGAAAGAAAGAAAGGGGGATAATCGACGATGACGGTCACGGGCTTTTATGTAGAAAGTCTGGTCTGGCACAAGGCTATAAAATTTAAGCATTTCTTGAATGCAAACGCACTACACAAGCAACATTTGCTAGCGACACAAGATTTCGATGATTCTCGTTTCTATAGTACTTAAAGAAACTTTTATATTTATTAGTTAATTAAGTTTAAGTTAAGTCAGGCACAAGGCTATAGCTGGTAGATACTCAGCGAATTTCAAACACTATAGCAGTAAATATCCGTATTACGATCATGATAACATTTGCTCTAAAGGGTCCATATGTACTTAAGCTTAGGTAAATATGCTACAAAATCGCATATGTGGGTCATTCAAGAAAAGTTACCTCACTACAGTAGTAACAATTTGCGAGAAAAGATTCCCGGTTATTACTTTACAGCGAGATATTCTGCATCTCTTCATTCTTTTCTAAAGCTAATTCCCAATGAATGAAATCAGGCCCCTTTGGTATAAAATTCTTCAAGTTCATTGCATAGCTTTCAACGTACACCTGACTTGCTTTGACAGCATAAAAGACACTTGAAAATTATGACAAAATTAGGCGAGAGGAAAAATAAAACAAAACATAATTCAATACGATTGATGTTTTAGTTAAGATCACGAGGGATGATCACTCTCCTGTCATTTAATCACGGATAATGAAAAGGTCTCGACGTTCACTGTCACCGAGTTTCGACAGGCAAAGACTCGAAAAGACCCTTGTCTCCGTTTCGACCTTTCTTCATTTTGTTCAATTTTCTTTACTTTCCCCTCTCTCTCTCTCTTTCTCTCTCTCTCTCACTCTCTCACTTAGTGATACATCTTCTCCATTACTTTTCGACTCTCTCTTTAAACCCAACCACCTCCAGGTTTTATCTTAACTTAACGTATTTTAGGTATTCTACGTTTTAACTCATTTCAGTCTAATGATCTATAGATGCATTCAATGAAGTCTTACAAAACTACATGAGTGCCCAGGGATCGAATGACAACAAATCCTTGAAATAACCAAAACAGTTATTTATGTTCATCGTGGGAATGTCTGAATAAATAGGCAGATATATATTTATAAAAGATCGCTAGAATACCTTTCAAGTGCAGTGTCTTTTAATTAAGCAATCCTAATCTGTTGGGCTAATGTTAGCAATATCTTGTCACACTGAGTGTTCTCTAGTTGAAGATCTGTGTTATATTTAGCTTAAGCGAGTAAATATCTAACTATGTCTTAGATCAAAGGTCGTCAAGCGAGGTCTGAACGACACCCTAGGCGTTGGTGAGGAGTTCCAGGGTGTCGATGATAGTCAAGGGTTCTAATTGGGATCGGTGTGCGAACGACACTGAACTAAATTTTAGTGTACATCTATGTTATATTCCTCGGTGTAGATGAAGGAAAGTTTTAACCATTTTCTTTGCAAACAATGCCTTATTAATTGGATATTAGAAGCAGTTGTGCATTTCTGTATTTAGGCTTGGTGTACTTAATATATTATTTGCTTGATTCATTGTGGTCATTTAATATATTTTCTTCAATATATTTTTGGGCAAAATTCTAAACCTGATAATGCTGGTGGTAATTTTCAACCTGACACAAATTCCTTAACTTTTCATATATTGTAGTTAACATTCTAATTTCCAACATCCGTTAAAAGATATTTTAAATAAGTTTCACTATTGAAGGAAGTGAAACAAAAGTCGAAACAGACTCTAGTCGAAAAAGTTTTTTGAGCCCTGCATTAGACATATGTTTAGCAACTAATCCTGCAAGCCATTTCAGGTTAATAGGGTTAGTGTTAGGGTATTGGACAAAGAAATCTTTGAGGCGTGTGCGAATTACGGCTGAGGTCGTTAGGTTCACTTTTGCATGAATACGATGAAAAATAAAAATAAGGAATCGATCTCTTCTCGCCACCTCAACTGTGGGATAAATAGCAAGCCTGATTGGAACCTCTTCCTTGCCAATCTAAGAGAAAAAAAACTAGGTTGAAGAGAGATGGGTTCTGTCTGACTTTCAGTCTATTTACATCATTGCTGTGATGTAACTAGAGTGAAACATACTCACAGTTCTCCATATGGCTCTATAAGCATGGTGGTTTACGATACTTGTGATATAACCTGATTAAAAATCTTGTTATTTTTTATCAGCAGAATACCATTAAAAAGCATGTCTTAACTGCGTTGGCTTGTTTTTGACGTGTTAACTGACAATTAAATCGAAGTATTCACTGCTTAGGTCAGAGGAAGTTATCGAACGCTTGAAGAGAAGTGACATATTTTTTTAGAATCTCAACTGAACTAATTTAACTACAGAGTATTTTTTTAATTAACAAATACTTTCAGCAATCTTATATGTTATGGATCTTTTTCTTTTTTAGGTACTTACGTCTGAAGATGATTTCTGGAAAAATAAAATTTAAGATACTAACAATATAATAAATTTAAAATTTCATAACTGAGAGTGAGATAAAATTTCATAATCGAGGTACCTAATTTTGAGGTACATCTCTTATGAAATCTTATGATTTTATTTGTATCTATTATTAATTTTTATATCTCAGTTATAAAAAAATTGTCATAACTGAAATAATATAAAAATTAGCAATTAGAAATAATACCATAACATTCCATAAATAATTATAGGTACCTCTCATTGTATGAAATGTTACTTTTTAATGTTTTAATTAATTTCTCTTATTTTTAATATTAATTCTTTTGTTTCCATGCCTAGAATTAAAACTAAACAAGAAAATAATTACTAATTTCAGTATATCACACTAAAAAACAATAAATTAATTTTTTTAAATTAAAATGAAAAATTAAATTAAAATATTTATTGAAATAGGACGTAAAAAAGTAAAACTTTTGAAAATGCGACGATGATAGTCAAAGTATTCAACACATGTTCCCAGTACAAGAACTAACATTTTCTTAGGTCAGTTTATTGCCGCCAGGAGAAACAACTCTAAAAGCATGGGAAATTATGGTAATTTACGATCATCCATATATTTTGAAAAAAAAGTTTTTTATGAAGACTCAAAAACAGTGTAAATTTTTTTTTAAATACATGTGTGTCGAAATTGTAATAAGCTTATCTCCTGTAAAGATAGATCTACTTTTCTTAAGTAGATCTATCTTTACAGAAGATTCCCTAAACTGCACGGATTGAAAGTTAATTCTGAAAATATTTAACAACTTTATGACAATTTATATTAAAATTGAAATGAAAAAAAAAACAACTGTTGTAAAAATTAAGTTTTCACCGGAACATATTTTGACTACAGACAATATTGTCCTTAAAATACATTATTCATAAAAGCCATTAAAAGCTTTTCTAATTAAATAATGTCTTAGTCTTATTGGGTTTTGTATGTTACAATTCAGAGCTGAATTTTGGGTAACTGTGTAATTCGATTTTCCAAACAAATCGCTGATTTATATTCTTCAACGTCTTCTGCTTTTAAATAATATAACCAATAAAAGGCAGAAGTTTTCAGAAAATTAAATAAGGTTGTGCAACAGATGTAAAAAATATTTTTATAATAACTTTCTAAAAAAGTATGTTTGGATAATTTCATTCTAATCAATTGGTTTGGTTTGTGAATAAGTTCTGAAAGTTTCATTAAAATCCAACAATGTTTTTGATTTTTGCAAGAATTTTCAAATCAGTGTGTTTTTCACATTAAAAAAGGTATTAAAACACTAATAGTAAATATTACGCAGACCGCTGACGTAATAAAAGAAAATATTTAACCAATATTTCGAACGTGCTACAAATGATAACATTAACACTTTGACGATAAAACTCCGTTTTTATTAAGTTTGGGGGCCTTTTTACCTCATGCAGTTTTTTTTTCGGCGAATTACTGGAGATACCCAACTAGATTAAAAGAAAAGGTTAACGGGGAAGGGTACGTAGCTCATGCCGATTAAGGACGTTTGGCTTTTTAAAGAAGGATGTCTGTTTCCACAGCTAGAGGGTTTTTTTAAAGGTTTTTTTTACACACTGTATATGGCACTAAAGTGTTCTTCAAACAGCTTGTTATTCCACAGACAACAACCAAAACCACGATATGCTCTTTAAAGGTTAGGTTGAAATATGATCTTAGGCAAAGTTTCTATTCGCAAATAAGCTCAATTTAAATGTTATTTTGCGGTTAAGTGACCGAATGAATTGAGCCAATTTATTTGTATTTAATAAATTCGAACCTGGTGAAATTAATGATGCAGTGGGCGAAATTGGAAACAAATTATTTTTTGAAATGTAAAAAAAATCATTTTTTGTAGTGTAAAACGCCACAAAGATCGTATTCAAAGAAATATTATGCTGAATTGATATGTTAAATAAAGATTTTAATTAGAAAATAACCTGCGCCACCAATTATATCCCTTGCTTAAATACAGTAAACAGCGTTTCGCACAACACTTGAGCGCCCGGTTAAGCTGGGCATGACTTCTGTTTTTAGAAAACCTTTAACACCCTATATCCACTGCTAAATAGTGTAAGATTGATAAGCGAATAATATTTAATAAGCAATACTTCCCTAATTATGAGTTGTGTATGGCTATGTGATTTGAAAAGGATCTTTGTATTGTCGACTAGAATTTCCCTTAACGGTTCTCTTAAATTTTGAGCTAATAATCTTTATTAATTGCACTCTGCTTTGAAAGACGTCTACTTAAGGAAGTAGTAGTGTGTCTGATATAGGCCATTGGTTTTTGATGAGTAACAGACTTGTACAGGGCATTAAGATTGGTACACTATATTTGTCACCAATCTAGTTTAGATACCGTGGGGTACTGATGGCTACAAGGTTTGCGGTTTTCCATTTTCTATAATATATTATGGACTTTATGTTTTTCAGGTGTTACAGTAGAAATATGATCTTTAATAATTTTCTTTATAGAAAATTCATCCTGTTTATAACTTTTTGTGCATCTGGTTGCAATAAAATATGTTGATATTTTGTGGTGGTGTATTTTTGTTCCGGGCGTCGTCTATTTTTTGTAAGATTAATTTTATTTGTTTATCAATGATGTAGTTGGGAAAATTGTTGTTGTCCAGTGTTCGTTTTGTGTGTTTTAGTTCGCTTAGAAATACTTTTTGGAAGAGGAATTTCGGTATTCTCTTTTTACGAAGTTTGTTATCACTACTATTTTATATCTTTCCGGGCAGTCATGAACATATTTTAGAAGACGAGAGTTCATATTAGTGGGGGTTTTTATACGGGTAAGTTGTAAATTCGTTGAATTTTAGCTCTGTCTCAACGTCGAGGAATGGGATCTTGTTATGTACCATGGGTTCATATGTGAATTTTAGTGTTGAGCTTTTTTCAAAAGTTGATTTTAGGTTTACGATTTAATTATTATTTTTATCAAAACGAAGTCGTCATCAACGTACATTGTGTAGATTGTAGGTTTATCAGTTGTTTTAAATACTTTGTTTTTAATGTACGGCATGGAAAAGTCAACGAAAGCAGGACCTAAACGGTTACCCATGCTAACACTGTTAGATTTTATATATATGTTACCATAATGCTCGTAAAATGGAGTTTTTATTGTACAAGGAGGTGTACTTTTTGGACAATAGTGGGGCAGAGCTTTTTGGTGGGTGTTGATACAGTCACTAATTATGTTGATTGTTTCATCCACTGGGATATTGGTAAGGAGGTTTTCGACGTCCACTGAGGCCATACTAACTCCTATGGGATTTACTGTTTTAAGATGTGGAGGAAATCATTAGTTGATGCTATGCTGTAGTTGTTGGGTGTGTATAGAGAGATTATGTGTTTGAGGGTTTTTGATAGCTGATATACTGTCGTAGGTACTTGGGATATAATAGTTCGGAGGGGAAATCCTGGTTTATGGATTTTTACATTATCATAATATATCCCGTTTGATAATAGCCAATTAATTTATTGATTTTTAAGCTATCAGCATCTGCGTTGTTCGCTGTGATAAGTTTATTTACGGTCTTTTTTTAATGTGTCTGTGGGTTTTTTCTTTAATTTAATGCATTTCGGTGTGTTGCCTAGGATGGAATGTAGCTTCTGGTTATAGTCCTGTAGGTTCAGAACCATATAATTATTGGTTTTATCGGCGCGTCTGATAACGATCTAGGGGTTGTCAGGTAACTCTCCCGCGGCCGACTTGAGTTTGTCTGCAAGGATATTATTGTGTTGGCAGTGTGGTGAACGTTTTTTTAAGTCTTCAATTTTAGGGCCTCTTTTAGTTTTGGGTGCATCTTAATTGATCTTTCTGTTGTGAGCTGTTCGATTTATTGCTACAGAATTTCGATTTGGGTTTTCTTTCGGAGAGGGTCACATCTAGGGTGGAGGTAACAATTCCGGCCGATATTCAGGAATTCGGCTTGGTCGTCGGTGAGTTTGTGATCGAACAAGTTTAGGAAGTTACACTTACCGTTGGGTAATACAATCTTTCCAATTTATAAGTAGCAGATTATTTTATTAATGATATGTTTTTGGTTGAATTCTAGCGTACGGTTTAGGTGGTCGAAGTAGCATTCGGTCGTTGTTTTTTTCTGGTGTACTCATTGCGTATTTGATAATATCCGTGTATTTTTGGATTTCGGTTTTTAAAATGCGCTATCCACTCTTTGGCTTTCATTAGTTGTCGTTCTATAATGTTTTTTTTCTTAAATGTGCTGGTGTTACGTTCCTTGTTGGCTGCCGGATCATGTAATTTAATTAATGTGTATTTGGGCAGCAACCTTTCTTTCAAAGACTGGAAATTTACTTAATTTAATTCTTTTATTGAGTTTTTCCAGCATTCTAACATTTATTAGTTTTTCAGGGGCTAAAGAATATAGGAATTATCCATAGTTATAATTGATCAGAACACTTTAGGCTAGTTTTATAGCCATTATCAAGAATGTATTTTTGGGATGGTGAATTTCTGCTTGCAGTTTCTACATTATATATATATATATATATATATATATATATATATATATATATATATATATATATATATATACAGTGCTGTTCGATAAAAGTGACTCACCTGATTTTTTTTACTAAAAATATTTTGTGTCTATTGTTATTGGGGTTAAAATAATTTTTAATCTTACTAATATAAAGACCCCTTCCAAACCACCTAGGAAAAAAGTTTATTCACCCTAAGGTATTCTATTGATAATTATAAATTTGGATTTAAATGAGATTCAGGAAAAAAACCCTGCAAAAAAATGTGATTCAGATATCGCATTCTAATGATTAAACTGTTAAATTTAAAGAGCTTTTGACAAAATATTGAAAACTATTTTACAATACATCCAGAACAATATTCTAGAGAATTCTAGAACAGCTCAAATTAAATCTAGAGTATTCCAGAAAGCCTCATACAGTATAAAAACAGCATTAAATAGATACTCAAGTCACTAACCAGTTGAAAGGGTACAAACACGCATGAGAACCATTTAAGGCATCTATTATTGCCCTCTCAAAAGCAGGCAAGTCTACGAATGAAATTAAAGAAATGGCTATAACCTCGCAATCAACTGTCTCTCGAGTGCTTAGGGCACATAATGATGCCACTCCTGCTCCAAGGAAAGAAACAAGGGGACGAAAGAAAAAGATTGATGATAGAACTGGCAGAGTAATCAAGAGAGAAGTTGCGAAGAATAGGACTATAACTAGCCAAGAAATTGCAGCCAGTCTAAGCGAAGAGCAAGGTGTTAGTCTTGCCTGTTCAACAGTCCGTCGGTGGTTGTCAGAACAAGGCTACAAATCTTGTACAAAAAGGTTTAAGCCGCTAATAAGCAAAGCCAACAAAGCCAAGAGACTTGAATTGGATCACTATTACAAAAATTTACACCGTAGAAGACTGGAAGAATGTTCTCTTCTCCGATGAAACGAATGTTGAGCTAAATTCAAAGGATAAGGTGAGTTACATTTATCGAACAGCACTATATATATATATATATATATATATATATATATATATATATATATATATATATATATATATATATATATATCATGAGATGGACTAAGTCCGACGATTATTTTAATAAATTTATCGATTCTACGTTATCTCTCTCTCTCTACATATATATATATATATATATATATATATATATATATATATATATATATATATATATATATATACAACATCCACAGAGAGACTGTTTCAGTGTAGCAAGACATGCGATTGCTTCAACCCGGGATCGAAATCCGAATGATTTGGCATCAGTAGGAGATTTTATTGACAAACACACCATTGACCGAGAGGGCTCAATTACATGGAAAAACATTGCAGTATTAGCAAGTAGTCACTATTTACAAATTCTCTCTTTCTCTCCAGAGTACTCGATGGGAATTAAATTATTCCGGGGGCGTATTATATATATATATATATATATATATATATATATATATATATGTCTGTGTGTGTGTGTGTGTGTTTGTGTGTGTGTGTGTGTTATATGTATGCATCATACTTTAATAAAACAAATAGTGAGAGAAGTGAGGCTTAATATATTAACATTGGCGTGTTTGAATGTTGCTGTTCAAGATTATATTTTTTATGTGTGGCAATATTCTGGTTTTATGATAATAAACAAAAGCAAAATGAATTTATGTGTATATCACGGTGCAGAAATTTTTTTTTTACTTCGAATTGTACCTTTAAGTTACTTTAACGCCTTCTTCTATCAAGTGAAAAAATAAAAAATAAGAAATCATCGGTTTTCCTTGACATGCGCAGACACATACACACATGTA
>OZ038493.1:104967414-104972414 GCA_964036315.1 Acanthosepion esculentum
GCTATAGGCTCTCACTCTGGCCAGTAGAAATTGGCAGCAAACTACATGAAAACTGCCGTAGAAACTTGAAAAAAAAACGATTATTTCCACTATCGATGGGAGTTGGGAAATGCAAAGTCGGTCTTGGCCTTTTCACTAACTGGGAGCATGTGCATGTAAATTTTGGTGCAAATCCGTCGAAAATTGCAGCCGTGCATTCGTTACACACACACACACACACACACACACACACACACACACACATACACACACATCCTGCCTTATATATATATATATATATATATATATATATATATATATATATATATAGGGTGCGAGGGATAAATTGTCGTCTATATATATATAGAGAGAGAGAGTCTAAATATATAAAGTCTAAATATATATATATATATATACACATGTATATATATATATACATATATATATATATATATATACATATATATATATATATATATATATATATATATATCGAGAGAGAGAGAGAGAGAGAAAGAGAGGGAGAAAGAGATAGATAGATAAGGCAAAATATTAATGAAAATAATCTATCGCTCCTTTATCCTTTTTCTTTTTCTTTTTTGATCGTAAATTCCCTGTAAATCTTTTCATTGTCATTCGAAATTAACACACCTGTGTCAGTGTCACATCATGTTCATTGTCGATGGAGATCAGCCATATTATCAACAGGAAAAATCAAAATCAAACATCCACTCCTACCCAAAACCTTTTTTCACATTTCTGTTAACGACAAATCGTGATGTCTTTATTGCTAAGCATGCACACCTGAACTCAAGGGTTGATGAGCGTCTCCTCCGCCAGATGGTAGGATGCTAATGGATAGTGATTCTATTTCCCTTAATTATATGATAAATACGATTAAGTTCGTTGTACAGACTCTACCTTGATTGATTTTTTTTTCTGGTTTTCGTTAATTTTCCCTCAGAAATACATTTACCTCTAGTTTTGCCTCTCGCAAAAATTCGTAGTATCTTTTAAATGAATTCTCCAAACAATATTTAAATATTTGTACATATTGAGAACATGAAATCAATGAATTTGTGCTGAAAAAGGGTTGAAAGTTTTGTGAGCCACCAGGAACCTATTCTCGACACTGTCAAACGGAGAAAATGGCGTGCTTTGAACATGACATCATGCAAGGCATCTTTTGTAGGTGAACGTAGAAGAGGACGCCAACGCAAAAACTGGTTGAAAAATGTCAAACAATGGTCAGGTATGACTATAGCAGAATTCCTGATGGTTGCCGTTGATAGGCCGTTGTGGAGGAGATTTAGTGTGGCTTCTGCATTTGAATCACCCATACGATTACAAAAGTCAATGGGATAATGATGGTGGTGATGATGACATAGATATACACACAGAAACATAAACCATGTTGTTCCAGTAACTTTCTCTAGTTTCTAGTTTCGGCTACGGCGCGTGTAGCAGGATATTCTAGACACGGTCTACCAATTTATCTCGTGTCTGTAAAGAAATGTGTGATTGAGCGTTGTACGGATGGAAGCCAACGCCTCATCGATTAGCTATTTCATGACAGTTTTCATTGAGTGCTGTCTTTGATCTATCCAGTGAGAACATTAATTGACTGCAGTCGACGTCTACTTTAGTGGATGGATTACATAATACACAATAGCTTTCCAATACACTCGAATAGAGAGCGTCATTTTCTTCGATTGTAGACCGGTATTAGGAGTGTTGTACCGGCGGCCCATTTCATTATTCTCAGGACCATTTCGTTCCACATTGTTGTATACTACCCGTTTTCATCATGTGATCTTTGATGCGTTCCGTGTCGTCTCCACGCTACTACATAAAATGACATTAACGAAAAAAAGGCGATTTCTTTTGCTTATTCGTTTTTTATTAGAGGAGAGAGTCCGACGTGGCAGCTTGGATTCTAAGATGCAGCGGGAGGAATGACGTCACGTGAACGCATGTCGCACGTTGGCTTAGCGTCCATCCGCGAGTGGTCTTAGTCGGTCCTTCGAACCTGGGTGTGTGAAGCGTATCGACACTCAAAATTCTTGCAGCCCTTTCTTGAATTCGCGCCGTTTTTTAACTTATACCCCAAATCCAGACAAAGACATTGTCAAAAATGACGGCTAATCATTGACCATTCCTGTTCTATTCTTCGGATTCTATGACAACATTCTGATAAAAAATGGGTCGTATTTTTTACGATTAAGCTGGGAATCGCTACTGTAAATGAGTTCAGTTTATTGTTTCCCGTGAATTCCTGCAGCACCCAAATATCGGAATGATTCACGCCTCCGATTGTTTTCAAATACATATGAGACATGTGTTGTATCTCTGCAATATACCGTGCCGTCCTAATTCTATTGGTTATAATCAACATTTTAATTTGGCCATCATCAACGATTGCAGTACTGCCGGAAAGTATCCAGGCGAAATAGATTTTCGCTTCTGAATCTAGCAAACTACTTACGAACAGTACTTACAGCTACGGCACCATATCCATAAACGACACGTATCTTTTTTGCTGCTTGTACAGCGTTTTTCGTTTCAGATAATAAAAGAGTCTCCAACGTATCTAAATTTTCTTTTGTTTCTCTCAGGCTGGAAGTGAAATCACATGTTTACCGATTGTAAAACGCTACGAATTATGTTCGAAACCAATAAAACGGAAATAAATAAAGCGCTAAATTGTCTTGGGTACAAATTGGTAGACGTTAATCTTTCCATCGTGTTGTTAATGTTGATGTTAAACACGTATCAAGAGGCTTGTTTGAACAAGCAATTTATCTCCTGCGGTGTAAACAAAAATGATATATTGATTCACTTATATTTGAAACCACATTATTCCTTAGTTTATCATTCTGGATGTATTTTTTATTTTATTTTTTTATATAGTAACTCTCAAGACGCTTTGACAATCTCAGACCATTACTCAAGTAGCATACGTCGGATTTAAAGAATTAGCTTCCAACTAAATGTGAGTTCACATGCAGTGAGCTTGGACGATGAATTACCGAGTTAGCAAGAGTATTCCGCTAACGAACGGAATTCAGATTTAGTCATATATTTCTATTTTTCTTTTATTCGATTTTTCAAGTTCAAATTGTTGGGTTCCCCTTCGTCGCAGAGGAGTTAATAGACGTTAAGTTATACATACCTCTTTGATAAATCCTTGTCATTATTAATTTTTAAATAGCTTTTCCTAGGTTTTAATTTTATCATAATGGCCAAGTCGTTAGGCCAAAAAATAACCATCATATCTAAAATCGAAATAGGGAAAATTATTTGTGACAAAACAAAGAGTGAACGGATTATTTTGCAGCTGCATATGTCACAATGAAAAAGTGTACTTTTGTTGAGTTTTAATTTTTGTCTTAATAAGTTATTTTCTCTTTTAATATGTGTAGCGTTCTTGAGATCGAAGTTGAAAATAATTCCAAGAATGCTACACGTATACGCATACAAGAGAAATATAATTTAAAAATCTAAACAAGTGCACGTTATTAGTCTTGTTTGACGAAACATGTATTAAAGAGAGATTGCTCTCTAAATATGCAACCGCTAAACACACACACACACACACACACACATATATATATATATATATATATAATATATATATATATATATATGCAGAAATATAGTCTTAAAGTGTGCTATATTTATGGGGTAAAGTGCTCAATATCAGAGATAGAGCGTGTGTAAATATAAAAGTGGACATGGAAGTCAGCACTTAGAGGCGACAGTCTGTTTCATGCTAGTGCAATCGCCTGACGATTGCACTAGCATGAAACAGACTGTCGCCTCTAAGTGCTGACTTCCATGTCCACTTTTATATATATATATATATATATATATATATATATATATATATATATATATATATATATATATATATATCGATCAAGTATGGATAAGAATCCGGCAAAATGATAGGATAAAGAACAAGTAAGAACAGTTGTTAATTTAACATGTTTCGCTTTATTAAAGCTTCGCTTGAGATCAAGATAGAAATGAGAAACAAATGAGAAAAAAGCAAAGAGACGCAGATTAATGGTGTGTTGTGCTTGGTTATTTCTTATTGGTTAAATATGTGTCACGTGTAATGAAGTAACAGATAATATTCAAATCTGTGTGAGAAACATTCTGGACGCTAAAATGTGTAAAAGTTAGTGAGACCCAGTAGGATGTTTTGAGAAAAACTTGTTTTCGTTTGATTTTCATTAAATCATATCTTGTGCGTATTTTGCATATATCTTCATTGAGTTTTATGTAGTAGAAAGAGTTTCACGAATAATGGATCTACAGACAAATGGTGGAGTAATGCAGTTTTTTAAATGTGTGCTGATAGTTGGTAGCATTGCTATAAATATTTTTTCATAATATTTTCCCTTTAAAGGGTTATATTCTTTTGAAATAAGGCAGGTAATGGTGAAATAAAAGTTATGTCCCATGTCGTTTCGGTGTAAGAAGAGAGACTTTGAATGTCTATCTAATGGCTAGTCTCTTTGCACACAAACATACCATTAATCAGCGTCTATTTGCATTTTCTCATTTTTATCATTTCTCTCTTGATCTCTGATGAAGCTTTAATGAAGTGAAACATGTTAGATTGAGATCTGTTTCTACCTTGTTCTTTATCCTTATATATATATATATATATATATATATATATGGAGAGAGAGAGAGAGACATATGTATGCGTGTCTGTATATGTGTGAGTATCTTTTATATACGTATATGCGTGCATATATATATATATATATATATATATATATATATATATATATATATATATATATGCGTGTGTGTGTGTTTCAGGAATTTGTTTTCATCTCTCTCTACTAGGAATAGATGCATACTTAAGTTTACCCTCGCAACACATATACAGACATACTCTTGTACACCGACAAACACACACACACATATATGTGCGCGTGTGTGTGTGAAGTGAAAGAGAACGAGAAATTAAAGAACATATTTGAAATAAAGACAGGGGGTGAGAG
>OZ038493.1:104977414-105034914 GCA_964036315.1 Acanthosepion esculentum
TGAGTAGTTGTAATAAATGCTATGGAAACTATACTTACGAAGACAAAACTCTCCATTCGGAAAACTAAAGAATCTATACAAAATACCAGAACAGTATGTAAGATATTCTATAATTATTTTTTTTCTTTTTCTTTTCCTTTATCACGGAACCCAGACATGTAGCAGAAACATTTTCGTGTGCAAAGACCTCTCATCGAACGATCAGTAATTTATCTGTTTACACGCCACGGTCGCCTGTATCTCAAAGAAGAATCGGCCCAACATGTCGCCGTTTTCTTAACTGGTGTTCATATTGAGTATGGCGGCTTTCAAAGAAAGGTGTCATAGCGGTGTTCATTGACCTCACTCCCAGCAACGCTCCACATGTAATAGTCCAATAGAAAGAGAACTGTGGAGTTAGGAGGCCAAATATTAGGGGTTATGTCATCATGAAAATTTTCAGCCATTCATTCCCGCGTTACTTGAACCTTCTGTGATAGCGCAGCCTTTATGAAACACATACGACCTTCCATTGCGTAAACTATCTATACAGGGCTTAACAACTGTCGCCATGACGTCAATGTAGATAGCAGAGTCAACTCTAAGGACTTCTGGAATAAAGTGAGAAAGCACCACATGTCCTTCATTACTAGCAATCCTTAAAACCATGACAGTTACAAGAAACTTTGTTAGAAATTCAGAAAGTTTCGACTATAATCATTTGTCATATTAGATAGATTTATGTTGTTCTGTTTTTAAGTTTATTTACGAGCCTTTTCAACCTTATTAAGCGACTTCCATCAGCTTTTTCTGGCATAAATTGACCTTTCCTCATCACATAAGACATAACTGATGTCTTCGTTGACAACATTTCTGATCGTTCCTTCTGGCACTTGGAAAGCTTTCGCAAGGGATCTCATGGATTTTCTAGTATTGTCTTCAAAGATTTGCTGAACCTGATTGATAAACCCGGGTGTTCTGCTGATGTAATAGCGTTTGGTATGCCCTTAACGCATTGATATTGGTGATACGTTTCTATCTTGGGTGTCTAACTCCTTACGAAATTTGTAGACAAAATATCAGTGTCTTTTAAACATCGAGATGACTCTAAATCGCTATGCACAACTTTTAAAGCCAAAATTACAGCATGCTTCTTCATTTCTTGAGTAAGCTGAATGGTTGCCATATTGTTTTCTGAAATAAAAATGATAAACTATAGTAAAATGCAGCAATAATCAAAAAAGGTATATCCTCAAATACATTGCCCCACTGAATATATATATATATATATATATATATATATATATATATATATATATATATGTAATAAGATTAAATATATATTTGTTCCTTATGGTTTGGTGTAACTCAGGGTTTCTTGCACGTAACAATCCACAGGCAAAAGTTTAAAATATTTTAGGTCTGTTATTTTATATTGAGCACTATTTTATTATCACCACCACTCACTGTGCATTATTATATATATATATATATATATATATATATATATATATATATATATATATATATATATATATATATATATATATATATATATATATATATATATATATATATTTGTATGTGTGTGTGTACATATCTGTATGTATTCGCGCTAAATAGAACGAATAGGGTATTTTTTGATGATTTTTTTCAGAAACTTGAAGTAAATATTGAGATATGGAGATGAGGAAATATATATATATATATATTCTCTACTTTTACATCTTACTGGTTTTGTCCCTTTCATCCATGTGAAATAATGCCGCGTTATTGATTTATACCAGCCCCCAAATAGTTTCTATCTTTGTATTTTTTACAGTTCTTGCGCTTGTTTATTTATTACTTAAAAAGCGAATAAAATATCTTAGTGTCTTCTTTTTTTTTCCAACGAGATTCACTACATTTTGCCATTTTCTGTTTCCTTGTTGATCCTGCCATTCTTGCTTCTATTTATGTTAAAATTATATATTTTTTTATCTTCAAAAACAAGAGTTATACTGATCATCTGAATGGAAACGCCTTTGCAACAGGATGGGAAATGGATGAAAGAAAACCAAAAGAATACAAGGAAGATACTACATAATATATAAAGGAGATCATAAAAAAGCTAAAAATAAAACGAATATCGTTTGTACTTGTTCAGTTTTGTCCAACATTCTTTTCTGTATTTGCTTTCCTTTGCTATTTCGAATTTCTTTATGACCATTTTATTTTCCGAGGTCAACTGTGAATGTCTTCGTGACTATTTGGTGATAATAAGAAACATATAAAGGACATCTAAAACAAAGATAAAAATAATGGCCGGTGCTGGTTGTACAAGAAGTAACTTAAAACGAAATGAATACTCGAAAAAATTATGATTAGCCAGGTTTAAAGAGAATATACGAAGCAACAAGAAAACGATAAAACTATTTACATTTCATTAACGTGTGCGTAATATACAAAGAAACAATCATAAGAACACTATCAACTGCAAAAAAAGGAAAGCACAATCAATCGTATGGAGAGCAAAAAAAACTCATTTTTTATATGGTGGTTTTCCAAGCGTAGTTTAGATGAGGCACAAGGCCGAAAGTATGTGGCACCCAGTGAGGATTGAACTCACCAATCATAATTGATCTAGTGAACTAGTTAACCTTGTAGATGTTCCCTAAACGATTTTCTAAGCGTAGCTTAGATAATGCTCAAGGCCGAAAGTATGGGGCACCCAGTGAGGATAGAATTCATTAGTCATTCGTATTTGATCTAGCAGGACAATTTAGCTACCCATTACACTATGTAGAAGTTCTCTAAACGATTTTCTAAGCACAGTTTAAATAAGGCCCGAAGCCGAGATTAAGGAACACCCAGTGAGGATCGAACACAGGTTTATATATGTGCATGCAAACAATGAAAGTATAGAAACTAACTGAAACAAACAAATACTCTTCTACATGCAGACAATGCATACTAGAAAGTTATTTTGTTCATTTTTATTATGAGTATTTTATACTAATTATTGCTTCACACTTATAGTCTGGAATCGTACTAATTTAAACTTAGCGAATATTCATTTTAATAAGAAGGATATTCGAAAAGTAAAATACAATTATTTACTAATACAACATACTTATTTTTAAATGCATATCTATTCAGAAAACATCACTCTACACAATTTCTTTTTATTTATTTATTGTGAATTGCCTTGACTTTTTCGGAAAGATAGTAGTGTTGAATTTCTTTGCCATTTTTGATTTCAGAATAGGCCTTCTTTTAGGATGGTTGTCAAGGCTACAGCTCATATATTAACTGATACTTAATCCATAGGGGTGGGGAAGAGATGGACACATGGCCCAGTGGATAAAAGCGACCAGTGACTTAACCCAAAGAGTTGTGAGTTCAATACCTGGCTACTGCAGTGGTGAACAAAAATTTGGAGAGTTGATTTAGAAGGAGATGACTTAGCCAACAGAAAGAGGCGTGGCACAAAGAACTAGAACAATCTACCACAGTGGATGAAATAAAGTGTTCAGTTCGAAATTCCAATCATCTGAAGAAGGTCGAAGCGTATAACAGCTGAAACCTCGTGAATATGGCAATAATGATGGGAACCATCCTTATTCACAAGTTTAGGATATTGTTTTGTTTTTTTTCAATTCTACGTGCATACACACAATTTATCCACAATACTATGTTGCTGCTATTGTTTTCCCTTGAGGCAAGATCGAATGACCACCATACAGTAACCATTAACATTTTAGGGTGCAGTGGAGGTTTGGTGTATTGTTTTGGTGATTGACTTGCATCTAACCACCGGCCTACTCTCTTACTGTTATCAAATAGTATCCATTTCACATCTCGTAATAATTCGATGCAAAAATGGTTCTTTTTCTAGTCGGGAAAGCATACAGTAAGATTACTCGATACTGTTTCATTGTAACCATTTCTATTGGGTATATGAGTAACAATATATTGAGAGAGAAAGAGTCAGGTATAAGTCAAGATTTTTTATATACTGAGGCTTACTTTGTTAGACGACCAGATCAACAACCAAGCAAAAAATGCGTCATTTCATGTGACAACATAATATATTTGTAAAAATGTAATCACTGGTTCACATCATTGGATACAAAGGACGGCAAAAATTATATGAGAGTTTTCCTCTACTTATAAATATGTCTTAACGAATTCTAGTGGGCTCTCACACACATTGCGCAACAGTTGGCTAGATGGCTGTTGTTCCTATGCGCCTTCATTTGTCCTTAGACCATTTTTATTTTTAATCTGGCAGGGTGTCTATTCGCTATACTCAACCAAAAATCATGTTTGAGGAAGAGGTTTGATCAAAGAAATCCCAACCATGGGACAAGCAGTACTGGTATGTTGTACTGTTTGGCATTCGGTAGCTCCAATACAAACAGGTGTCAATCTGAGGACAATGCAGATGATTCGGAAAGACTTATATGATATATTTGGATGATATATTTGGAGTGATCACTAATGATGGCGATGTTATGTCTCCAGTCATCTTCCCACAGGGCCTCAGACTCAACAAGGAGGCTTACATCAAATGTCTTGAGGAGGTAGTGCTGCCCTGGGTCAAGTGTGTGGCTGCTGGAAAGAGGACTCTACACCATGCCACACAAGGAGGAAAAACCTCTCATGGTTGTCAGTCAATATCTGCGACCACATCACCGCTTACATATGGCCACCTAAGTCACCAGACTGTAACCCCCTTAATTATTATGAGTGGGGCGCAGTTGAACGAAAGACCATCAAAACCTCCTTGTCACACCAAAGACGAACTGAAGGCAAGGATTATGGCAGCATTCACCAACTTAAACAAGAAGAACGCAAGAAGAGATGCAGAAGATTCTGAAGTTGTCTGGAGGTCAGGGTTGAAACCAATGGCAATTTTATTGAATAAATTTACTCTTTAGTGTTTCTAGATATTTCGTTTCATTTTCGTAAGTATATCTGTTAAAAATTTGATGTTAGTGTTATTTTCATTTTTGGGTCATTTAGACGGCATTTTATTCACCGCACCCTGTATAGATAATAAATCCATCAATTCTTTAATAATTTTTGTTTAAATTTTGGGTACGAAACTGAACAGATATGGACTTTCGCCTTCAATCAGAGACGCAGGTTTTATCCCGGCAGGAGAGCACTTTTTTTTTTATTAAGCTTACTGGAAAATTCCGGCAGGTTTTTAAAATAAAAATGACCGTCTTTTTCCAATAGGAGTATCCACTACATTTTTAATTAATAATATATACCGAGTGTAACAGTAAAATTGTTCAAATCGCGTAAAAGCATCGCACAAAATGTTTAATATCTAAAAATCCACTGAACTAATTGAGTTTCTTTTTTCCAGGTTTTCGGAGAAACTTTTAGTCATATGGACACCATTTATCGTAAGAATCCATGAAAAACCCTTTGAGTTACTCAGCAAGAAATAGAACAGGTTAAAATCGTTTTGTGTCAGAACCACTGTCTTCCCAAATGAGCAATGGTGAGAAGAAAAAATCATTCAGGCCTTCAGTAATGGTGCCAACATTCATATTGTCAAGAGAATGGCGAATAAGTTTTAAAATGTTGGAACAGTAGAGAGGAAAGCTGGATCAAGAGGTCACAACAGCAAGAGGGGTCATCATTTCAACTTAGAGCTAAAGAGATCAATTACAAAAGATTCAACTCAATCCATAAGACGTTTGGCACGTGAGAGAGGAGTTTCAGGAATATATGAAAATCACCAGGAAGCTCCACATTTTTATTTTGCTGCAAACGGTTCATTCAATCAACAGAAAAAAATAAATACAAATCATTATAATGGTAACCTTGATCTTTAGAAGCTCTCTGGTTAATCTTAATTTCTTTTGAAAATTTAACAGTTAATAAACCAAAAATGAATATTGTTTGAATAAAATAGATATCTGTAAACTATCAGCGGGATTTGAACATAGGTAAATGTTAAAATAAATGTAAAATATAGAGATTTGATGCAGGGAAAATGAAAAGAGTTACTCTAAGAAAACAGATCAATCTATATATCAATAAAGAAATCATGAATACATAAAATTCAAATAATAATTCATAGTAATACCAAGTAGGTGCTAAGGATGTACTTTTTTCGGATATTTCATAGCTATTTTATCAACGGAATCACACATACACACACATATTATATATATATATATATATATATATATATATGTGTGTGTGTGTGTGTGTGTGTGTGTGTGTGTGTGTGTCAGGTGTGGCCAAACCGCGACTCGCAAGCTACATGCGGCTTTTTTACCTTGAATATGCGGGTCGTAGAAATATTTTATCTGAGCTCATTTTACATCACAATTATTACAAAAGGTAAATAAAAATTTCCCTGTTTTATAATAATTAATTGGGTATGAACTGAAAAATTTTATTAAAATGTACGTTTAATGTGTAACAAAAACGTTTGTGTAAATTTTGTTCATATCTTGCGACTCTCAACCATCTGAATTTTATCGTCTGTGACTCTTAAATGAAACCAGTTTGGCCACACCTGATATATATATAACTTCTACTTCTTCTTTACAGAAAAAAGATTATCTCTTCAACTGAGCCGGCATGTGTCAGCAGATGACTTTGCAAAACACTCTTGATTCTGTATAACATTTTACACATATGACACGCGAAAGACTTTTGATGAGTCTTGAAAGGGACTTTGTCCTCATATATATGCGATGTGCAGAAAAGTTCTAGGCCTGATCAGTTTACAAAATCTGACCATAAAAAGAAATATGATACTGGGTTGGAGTCAAGCTAGGAACATACCTTAAGAATAAATGTAAGCGTAAAAAGATTAGAGACTACAACTGGATGATTACATCACTTGCAATCAGCTGAATTTATAGATAGCGCCTTTGAGACAGTGTGCATATGTGGCTGCCGTGAGTCTAATTACCGAATGATTTTCGTTGGTCATAAATATGAAACTATCTCGAAGATGGGAACTGCATTCAGTCTTTTTCCGTCAATAGTATCAAATTTATACAAGGACTATTTGCATTTCCCATAGTGACGTAAGCACGGAGCAGGCGTCAACTGACAAGTATGGCAGCAATCCAACGATACGCTTACAAATAGATGTGTTTCTATATGTATATCTGCAGCTGTGTGTTTGTGTGTGCATCAATGCGATTTATTAACACAGACTTTTGGTGAACTCATTTGTTCTGACACAAAAACTTTTCTTTTTAAATCACTTATGTATGAAGAATCCAAACGTTTCTTCAAAGATATTATCTGTATTTAAGTAAGTTATCTATTCAGACATTAAAGCCACAGACCAAATCAAGCACAAAATAGAATGCTTTCTCTTTCACTCAACCACTCCCTCTCTTTATCACACTCATACTCTCTACTTCTCTCTATCACACTCACACACACTCACTCTTTCCTTATCACACTCTCACCCTTTCTCTCCTTATCACCCTCACTCACTTTCTCTCTCTTTATCACACTCACGCTCTTTCTCCCTCACCCTCTTTATCACACTCACAGCTTTTCTCTCCTTATCACATTCACACTCCCCTTCTCCTTATCACACTTACACACACACTCTCTCTCTCTCTCTCTCCTTATCACATCACACTCTCTCTTTATCACACTCTCACACTCTCTCTCACTCACTCACTCTCTCTCGCTCACTCTCTCTGCTTACCACACACACTCTCTCACTTTATCACACACTCTCTCTCTCTCACTCATTCTTTCTCTCTTTATCACACTCCCACACTCTCTTTCTTTCTTTTCTCATATCAGAGCACTAATAAATCAATACCCGTATATGTTGTTATTCATTGAAGAAGATGTTAAATTTTCGCTGTATAATGTTCGGTCTACATGTTGAATATTTACTACCGAATTAAGGGCATTGACAAGAAAGGGGTTATTTTGAAAAATAAATATTTTAGTGCAAAATGAATGCGTTTTCATTATAAGGAATCAGATTTATTGATGTTCCCCTGTCTCTCTTTATCGCTCTCCCCACGCGCATACGCACACACACACACGTGTGTGTGTGTGTGTGTGTGTGTGTGTGTGTGTGTGTGTGTGTGTGTGCTTGTTCCTGTGTTTGAGAATAAATAATTCAAACTTGAATTCACTGATAAATTTTGCACAGAAAACACTCGAATATTTTCCAAATACGAAAACACTTACAAGAAAGAAATATATATATACGAAAACACCTACAATAGGAAAGATCGTTACGTATATAGAAAACCCAAGGAAACACAGAGAGACACACTAATACACGCACAAACGCACACACATGCACAGCCACACGCAGAAATAGTCTGACATTTTCTATGAAATATATTCATGTTTAGTCAGTGATTCATCCATTTTTTTTCCTTTGTATTTCTCTTGGATTTTTGTAACAACATTTTGGTCCAACCGCACTGTGCCATCAATCATCATAATAATGGCCTCAAGAAACAACAACAACAAAAAAGAAACTCACATACAAAAGAGGCAACTCTGTTCGTCAATAGGCGGGCTATTTGACTTTTCGCGAAATCTCAAGCAGGGAATAGAACGCGGAGTGAAATTGAGCGTGTGTCTTGCGTCACTGCGGTGCATTAATCGACGCAGTCAAGTGGACACACTTGTAAACACGGAGTTTGGTTCGAGTTTAACGGCGCGGATAATAAGCAAAGAAATAAGTTTAGTGGGGCTGTCAGTCAGAAAGAAAAAGACAAAAATAAACGGAAGTTGCAGTTCGCACAGATACAGTAAATTCAGTGTTCTCATATGCATACATACACATACGTGCATATGTAATTGGCATGTATGGCTTATTTGGATTAATGCGCTGCACAGACATGAAAATATATATCTTCCTTTTTATATGCATTAGACACACGGAACATTAGTTGCAGAAAGGGGGGGGCTCAATGAGGACTGAACTAGAAACAGTAGCTAAATGATTTTATAAGAGTACAATGACGCTATTCTAGGAGTTCATCATTAAACTGACTTTACAGAAATTCACACCCCGAGGTTTTTTAATCATTTCACCCCAAGTAAGACGATAATGCCACTAAGACGCAAGAGGAACAGGAAACAGGGGTTAACTATAAAAAAAAAACGGAAAGGAATGCGAGCAGGACGGTATGCAGACCTATCTACTCCTATTAATCCTGTGGATATATAAATAAAAAAATCAGTGAAAATCTTTTAGTTTTCTAAAAGAGTAATTAACTACTTATTTCACTCACGACAATCTCTTTTCTGGACATTTCTATTATTATGGGTAGTAAGTTCAATCTCAGCTGGATATTATAAATCAGGTGCGTGTTGTTGCATGGACAACAAAATAAAGATTGCTTAATGCTTGTGTGATATAGTGTCACAAAATTTGTGAAAGTCTTGGTTTAATGAATTTTATTATGTTACTAAACATTTTAGAGATTTGGAAAAAAATTAATCGCCAAAGACGATAATTTACTTGCATATACAAAATTACTAAAGTGTAATTACTAATATTTTCATATAAAAAAGAAACGAAACAGCAATGACCTGATACAAAGATATAAACAGACAAGGATTTACTTTCTCGATTTTAGAAAGAAAATGATACACACAGCGCCACACTGTCTGTCTATCCGTATGCACACACACACACACACACGCACATACATACATATATCTATACACATGGATATTTATTGATATAAAGTAATAACACAAGAATCATAATTATATGTATATATGAAATATTAATGTGAGAGTATCATATAAAATGTAAATAGTAAAGGATACTAGTACACAAACATACACATACACGCACGCAAAATCATACACACACACAAATACATATATATATATATATATATATATATATATATATATATATATATATATATATATATATATATATATATATATATATATATATATATATATATATATATATATACATGGTTTCCTGCCATATGATACCATAGCCCTTGGTCAGTAACTCGATGTGACTGCCAGGTTCTTGGATGTGCGGCTGGTGTATTGGACACAGCACAGAATTGAAAATCGGAGAACCAAATTTCGATTCCATTCGGGTTCATTATATTCACTTACACGAAAATATTTTTGGCAAAGGTATGGATCCACCTCTTCTCCCCACAGCTATGGGTTTATTACTAGGACTTGTAGCAGTAAATAATTATTATCTCACAAAAATTCTTACAATCTAAAAGTAATTTCTGGCTTTAAATAACATACATAGGCTTGGGAAACCGTAAAAAGTAAATCAACACACACACACACACACACACATATATATATATATATATATATATATATATATATATATATAAAGTATTTATTATTTATCCGACGACACTGTATAAAAATATAAGAAAAAAGAAGTTCAAAATGCAACTGAAGTTTTAAGATTATTTATTTAGAGTACCTTCACAGTTTCAAAAGTTAAATTGTGTTGAAGAGATGTGTCGCTACCCAACCATATGTTTCGCATCAAATATGATAGACATTTATCATAGCATAGTCACATATCTCTCCATCTCAATTTAAATTTTTCAGAAGTGTGAAACCGGTTAGAGTTACTCTAAATAAATATTCTTAAAGACTCCAGTTGTATTTTCAACTTCTTTTATATATATATATATATATATATATATATATATATATATATATATATATATATATATATATATAAAAGATTGGATGTGCTTGCTATGAGCGATATTTATGTAACTATGTGGATCGTTGTCCTATCCTAACAAGAAGCTTTCAATTTAAAAAATCTACACTCATGCATTTTAATGGAGAGAAAATGAAGCAAGAGTCAGTCACTTTTATAACAAAATTTCAATAGTTTATTTCAGACCAACTGTGCTCCACGCACAGAAATATCAAAAAAGCCCAGTTGATGTTGGAACATATTAGTTGTGCACATTGCGTACATCATCAATTTCAACAAAACAAATTTGTCTAACACACACACACATTCAGACACAAAATCTCGCTAACGCCAAATTCGACATGCAAATTCGAAGATGACATTTTCATTCTTAAAGAGGATGTTTACATCTCAATAGTGTAATCGGTTGAAATCAATTAAATTTGATTTTACTTTCAAATGCCAATCGCTTCTAATTCACTTTTGACTACGTTGGACTCTAACTTGTTTGTTTCAACTTTTTCCAGGAGACATTGTATCTATAAAAAGTCAAGCAGTTTATTTCTGATTCTATTTATTTATGTAATTCTTGCTTACTTGTTTGCTTTCTTACCTCTTTTATACAGGCTGATAGTGAACAAACACACACTCACTTAAGCGAAATCGACAGATACCTGTATATCTCTAAATATATACATCTCTCTCTCCCTCTCTCTCTCTCTCTCTCTCTCTCTCTATATATATATATATATATATATATATATATATATATATATATAACGCTAACATCACATATAAAGGATATATTTACCAAAATTACACCAAAATATCTTGAAATACTAAAGAGTAATTTTATTCAATAAGATCCCCATTGACTTCAACCACGGCCTCAAGACGACTTCGGAATCGCCTGAAACTTTTCTGGGCGGTCTCCTTGTTTATGTTTTTGAGTGCTGCTATAATCCTTGCCTTCAGTTCATCTTTGATGTTAAAAGCAGTTTTGTTGGTCTCTCGTTCAACTCGATAATCAAGGGGGTGCAGTATGGGTGGTGTTAGGTGGCCAAATATAAGGGGTGATGTGGTTGCAGGAATTGTCTGACAACCTTGACGGGGTTTTCCTGACTGTGTGCCATGGTGCAGACTCTTTTGCCAAACATAGGGTTTTCTAGCATCCCTATGACCCAGAGCTGCACTACCTCCTCAAGGCACTTGATATAGGCCTCTTTGGTGAGACTGTAGACTTCACCAACAAACTCGGGAGATCCTTTCTTATCAGAACGATCAGAGTGAGTTTTCCGAGCTATCGTGTCACCATAGACACATCTCTTTTCAAATCTTCTGCACTGTCTTCAGACACTCTGAAAGTTTCGTATTGGAGCTTCCGGTGTGAATGACAAGCAGTACAGCGTAACATATTCAAATTTCTGGTAAAGTGAATTATGTCATGGTGTTCTTTTATTCAAATACGGTGCCCAACTGAACCTACTATACAGTGTTGTCCACAAAATAAAAAACAAACAATGCACATGCTCAAAAGAAAAAAATATGAAATGCTTACAATTAACACATCGCACCCAGAATGTGTGTGTATATATATATATATATATATATATATATATATATATATATATATATATATATATATATATAGCAATTTCTAAAGAAGAGATAGATTTTATTCATCCGTTATATTTTATTACTTAAAGGTTATGTTTAGTTGATAACCATATTTGAGTAATAATAAACAGTATAATAAACAGTAATTTAATAAACAGTAATTTAATAAACAGTACAGTTATTTATTTCGCCTACCAGCCTAACTGTTCGACAAATCTTATTAAATAAAAAATATGAGAACAGTTTGATAAAGCTTTACGAGTATAAAACACTATTCAACTTTACTTAATCATCAACGTAGTGTTAGGTATATCGGATCTAACGACGATTCCCCTTGGCAATATATAATTTTTCTTTGATAACATTTCTATAACTTTCAGGCCAGTAGAGGAAAATAAATAAATTTGCTATTTAATATACTCTCATAAGTCAATAATATCTTGCGATTTTGTTACACGACAATGTGGAAATATATATATATATATATATATATATATATATATATATATATATATATATATATATATATATATATATATATATATGAAATTATTAATTCTGCGTGTTTGCAAGCGCTAAATTTAATGGGTAGGTGATATTTTCCGCTTGTCGAATTATGGTAATGGTAATATTAGAGGTTTCTTTATAAGGAAATATTTTGACATTCATTTACCGAGCAGCCGGTACTACACTCGTTTAAAGAAAATTGTTTTTTTAGTCCAGTAGCTGTTATCGCTCTTTCCAGTATTGATGTGGGTTTATTTTCAAAATTTTTCGTTATGTAGTGTTGAATATCAACATCGTGATTGTATCATTATTTTCTCTTTGAGTTATACGTGCTTTCCATTGTAGCTGTCGCTGCTTTTGAAAGACCTCACGTGATGATGTTTCAGTTATTTGATACAGTTCTTTTTTGTTCTATTTGGTACAGTTCTTTCGCAGGTCAGATCGCAATTTTCGAAGAAGAATCATCTTAGATCCTTAGACCTCATTCACTCAAAGCCTTTTTTTAACCATTGATCTTAGAAAGCAGTTGTCTTTTTGAGTTCATAGCGTAGATATTTCTGAACGTGTTTGGTGCCATGCATCCGTATGCAATTCTCGATTTTAAAATGTTATTTAAGGACATGACTCTAGCTTTCAGGTTATAATTTTCGTTTTGTCGCACTTTGCAGTGTTGGGTAAAACTACATCTAGCGCAGCCTCTTCTGTGCTTAATTCCCTTTAATATTGTACGAAATTTATTTTAACGGAGCCATACACTGAAGTATTTGAAGTTTTAATATTTACTAATTCTACATCCAGAATTGTTATGATGGACTCAGGTTAGGTGCCATCACTGCTTTCATTCCAATTCTAGATCATAGTTTTGGAAACGTTTATTTTGAGTCCTATTTCTAGGAACACTTGGTAAATGATGTGTGTCTCCGTTCAAGATCATTGCTATCCCAATTATGTACACCTATATCATCTGCACAGACCCTCCCCCATCATCGGTACATTGACTTCGTGGTGGGTGCAGGAGCGTTATATTATGCCAATCAATGTGGTCCCTTCTTTGGCACAGGACAATTATACTTCCTAAAGAATGAACTCAATATATAAGGAAACATTTCAGTAGGATGCTACATGACTAGACACTTACGAGAGGTAGTTTATTCAGATATTTCATTTATTTACAGTGCCTCGTGTTTGTTAAGCGGTCATCAAATTTATAATCACTCTGAATGTTTGTTAAACTCTACTTTCAGATGATAACCGTTGCTTTCAAGATGATTTAGCGATAAGGAAATATACTTAAAAATTCAGAATAATAAGGCACAAGATAACTGTGAAAACCCTAATGAGGACTGAACCAAAGTATTGTTCTCACCGACAAGTTCTACAAGCATCAACCCACAGCCAATAACCCTATATTTTATTAAAGTGAACTAAATTATTTTAATTTATTTATCTTCTTTTTTTACTATGTCTATATTATTCAATGAAACATGTCTGAATGAATCTATGCTTCCTAAATATACACATATATACAGAGTGTATCAAAAATACATTTACAAACAAAGTCCTTAAAAACATATGTCCACAAATCCTTCGTCTTTTGAGTTATTAAGTTTAAAGATTGTGGTGACGCTGTTAAATGTACAATCCAAAATACAACCCCAAATGATTTGATGACACGGCTGCGTTCAGTCTGGAAGCGCAATCTGATACTGCCGTGAAATGTTTATCCATTCCCTACACGCAAGCTACCAATCTGCCACTGGGCAGTAAGCTACTAGCGTTTACTGCTGGTGGCCCGCTGTCGGACCGCCGGGGAGTTCGCCTCGGCGGACCGCTAGAGACCCATCGCTGGCTGCCACCAGAGGGCCACTGGGATTGCTATCGGCGTCCCGCCAGCGAGCATCTAGTGGCTTGCGTGTAGGGTTACAATTCCCGCGGCCGTATATAAATATCATATCTGCCTGACCATGATATGAATATCCTGACATTGTTAAACGGAACGCTACTACAGACTAGTCACAAATGTACACGAATGAGAAATGTAGACTAGTCTATATAGCAACACAACGCCATCTACCGTAAACTTAAAAAGACGCTCACAATATTTGTAATAATATTTATGTGTGTGTGTGTGTGTGTGTGTGTGTGTGTGTGTGTGTGTGTGTGTGTGTGTGTGTGTGTGTGTGTGTGTCCGCGCTAAATAGAACGAATAGGGTATTCATTAGTGATTTTTCCTGGTGCCGATAAATGGTAATGGTAATATTAAAAGTTTCCTTATGAGGAAACATTTGCATTCACTAACCGAAGTGCCAGTGCTAGTTTCGGTTGAAATTTAAGAAATCTTTCTCTTAAATTTGTTTGTTTTTTTCTGGAAAATGGGTTTTTCTCGTAACTGTTACTTCTCTTTCCGGCATTGATGGGAGCCTCAATTCCTAAAATGTTATTTATGAGGAACGTCAGCATCTTGAATATGATATTATTTTCTCGCCGAATTGTAGGTGCTCTACATTATAGTGGTTGCCGTTGTTGGAAGTCCTCACGTGATTTGAATTCAGTTATTTAGCACAGTTCTTTGATTGTGATTATGTAGCGCCAGTCCACGAGGTTCAAAGAAAGATGGCACCTGTTAAAATATAATGATGTCAGGGGAACTGGAATCGACTAATTCGGCAGCAGGTGAAACTCATCAAAAGGCTTAATAACCATTCCATATTTTCCATTTGATTTGCATATTGGATTATTAACTCAGTACACTGCATGTATATATATATATATATATATATATATATATATATATATATATATATATATATATATATATATATATATAAGTATGTATGTATGTTTGTATATATATATTGTTTTGAATTTACAGAAATACGTATACACATACACAAGCAATTTATCCCTCTGAAGATGATTTCAGTTGAGATTGAAAGTATTTGAGAAAATAGAAATTTGGAAGAAAATTTTGGCATTTTTCTTCGGCTACCAAGAAATTTATTCGTGAACTCGAAAGGATTAAAACAAAAATAAACAGTCATAGTATGTCTAAATTATTTAACCATACCTGGTGTTTTTACACACACACACACACACACACACACACACACACACACATATATATATATATATATATATATATATGAGTTAAATTAAAAAAGACAAGCTTAAGTGTCCATAGATTATATTTTATTTCCCCAGGAATGGGATTTTTTTAACCTAGTTCCTCAGGTCACATTTCCAAGCATAAAAGTATATGGTTTAAAATTTTACATATTATTACTTTTATACAAGTTTCTGGGGGTATAGTTTTAAGTTGATGTAAGGTGATAGAGAGAGAGAGGGAAGAGGACGACGGAAAGGGATGGGAGAGATAGGAATAAGTTTAAATCTATCATCATTAAATTACGTAAGGGTGGTAGGGTAAGGTGCCAGACATTTTGACCTATTTAACAAGTCCTTTCAGAGGAAAAGGAAGGAAGACAAAGAAAAGTACAAGTGAAGAAAAGAGATAAGACAATAAAAAAAATGGGGAAGCATGGGTGGGTGGAAAAATGAGAAAGAAAAAATGGAAAAATAAATTATGAAATATAGGCATATTACGGTTAATTTATATGACAGTATATATGCTCCTGAAAAATGTATTTCGGTTGAGCTCTCTGGAGAGGATATGTGGGTTTGTAAACAGTGACTATTACGGCTAATAATGCAAGACTCTTCGGTAAATCGAATCGAGTTCTCTCAGTCACTGTGTGTTTATCTAAAAATAAATACGTTTAAATTCACCTTCTTCTTTGCCGTGAGCCAACGGCTTCAGGATAAAATTTCCGACTGACGCGAATTCAGCCGGTTTTCGATTCTAGCCAGAGGCAACCGGGCGTCTATCCACACTGATGAGCTGTGATACAGCGAAACTGTCTGTCTGTGGGTGACAGTATATATGCTCCTGAAAAATGTATTTCGGTTGAGCTCTCTGGCGAGGATGTGTGGATTTGTAAACAGTGACTATTACGGCTAATAATGCAAGACTCTTCGGTAAATCGAATCGAGTTCTCTCAGTCACTGTGTGTTTATCTAAAAATAAATACGCTTAAATTCACCTTCTTCTTTGCCGTGAGCCAACGGCTTCAGGATAAAATTTCCGACTGACGCGAATTCAGCCGGTTTTCGATTCTAGCCAGAGGCAACCGGGCGTCTATCCACACTGATGAGCTGTGATACAGCGAAACAGTGTGTCTGTGGATGACAGTATATATATATATATATATATATATATATATATATATATATATAAATTACTCGCAATATGCCTATATTTCATAATTTATTATATATATATATATATGTGTGTGTGTGTGTGTGTGTGTGTGTGAATATGTACTATTGTCTATATGTGTGTGGAGAGACCACGCGCTTTCTCCACACACATGGGTCTAGGTAAAACTGGCTGCAATTGATGCATTTTTACTCTGCTTCTCTTTTGCCAAGGAAGTATTCATAAAAACGGCTAAAGATAATGATACAGTTATATAATTAAAGTCGCCGATACTTACGCTGACAAATATCGAATCATCCTAAACTTTCAATTTCAGTATCTTTTTTTCTATTTTCCTGTAAATACTACAGATAATTTGTTTTGTTCTTTTGTACAAATCACAATTTTCAGAAGGGCATGATATTTGATTTTTATGCCATTTATCAGATGCAGACGTTAAATAGGTTGGAATTTATTGATAGAAAACTCAAAAGCAGTGTTGTCATTCCATCTGATTGAAATCTATGCAATTACTTATAAGAAAAATTCAATATATCCTATCTTAAACTTAGTCACCTCCTGTTAGGAATTTCCATTTATAGCAAACTGCCCATGACGTATACTTTGTAGTTCATTTGGTTAAACATTGTTTTCGTTAAATAATCAATATTACATAAACTTGTTTTTAATTGCGGTTTGCTGGTGTGCAGTTAACACAGAAGTCTGTGGTTCACCTTAATATATTTCCAACACCACTGATATACGACAATATATTTATAGTTTAGAAAGATATGTTGATCTACATATAGAGTGGATGAATAAAAGCAACATTCCTGATGGGAAGCAACACAAATGCAGTGACTTCCAAAATCAACTTTGGCAGATTTTAATGAAGTGGGTGGGTGGATGGATGAACGTTTTGATAAACCCCGCTCACTTAACTCTTTTACCTTCCCAGGTAAAAACTGGAAAAAAAAAGTCTTAATACAATAGACTATCACGCTCGCCTAACAAGGATAGAAATTAGACCTAGATGAATGTCATTGTCCTCTGAGTGACAATATATGATCTTTTAATTCATTATATATTGCATTCTGGATGGAATCATCGCTTCCTCAACAGTCGTAGAATATTAAAGTTTTCCCTCTCCTGAACAGAATAAGTCCAACTGGTTAAGGTCAAGCGACTGACAAGCAAATCTGTGGTACTGAAGCGATATACAGGGTGATCCAAAAGTGGGTGGACAATAAATAATTACATTTATTTTGAGATTGCATAGAGATACAATTATATTTACTAACGCAATTATTACATTGACAATTAAATTTTATTGTGAACAATAATACAAAAGCCCCTTAAATTTTATTGTGAGCAATAATACAAAAGCCCTTAAATTTTATTGTGAACAATAATACAAAAGCCCTTAAATTTTATTGTGAACAATAATACAAAAGCCCTTAAATTTTATTGTGAGCAATAATACAAAAGCCCTTAAATTTTATTGTGAACAATAATACAAAAGCCCTTAAATTTTATTGTGAACAATAATACAAAAGCCCTTAAATTTTATTGTGAGCAATAATACAAAAGCCCTTAAATTTTATTGTGAACAATAATACAAAAGCCCTTAAATTTTATCAACGCAGGTGCTCAAACTGTTTTCCATCACAATTTACACAGATTTGAAGTCTACTTCTAACGCTTCGACAAACTTTTTTGCACGAGTCTTTTTGGGTATTAATTTCTTGAAATGCATCTCTTATGTATTTTTTTTAAATCACCGACACTTGTGGGTTTTCGACTATAAACTTTGTCCTTGAGTACTCCCCAAAAGAAGAAATCCAGGTGAACGTGCCAGCCAATCAATTGGACCTCTTCGCCCAATCCATTTCTCAGGAAATGTTTCATCAAGATACTCAATTGTAATAATATAACCAATACATAAACCTATTCCACATACAGTCCACCTACTTTTGGACAACCCTGTATATTGTAGCCCATCTTAATTCTCAAAGGCAAATCATGTCCATGTAACAAGAATCAGTTTAAAATCAGAAGTCATGAAAACCATGTCTGGTGCAACATCAGTTATTTTTAATATTATTAATTAGAGATCCTTTCCGACTCTTAGGTCGTTTAACCGGATAGTGATGGTCATATCTCATCTCCTACCGACAGATTAGCGACACAAACTCTTTCCTAAGCATATGAACTAAACGTCGATGTCCCCTGCGCATTCCTATGGTGATCAGGTATTCCCCAGCTGTCCTGCGAGGCAAAAAGATTTCTTGAAATACTCTCGAATGGACAACTTCAGCTGCTGTTACGTACATTTTAACGATTTTCCCTGCCAGGTCTTGATGCCTCGGCATTTGCACCTGCTTTGCCCTGAAGTCATTCTTATCCCAAGGTACCTCGACGTCTATAAGGATTTATTCATGGCTGATCATGTGTACAAATGGGATATAAGAGTACCTGTTCTCGAAGCACTTGTCAATCAAGATGGTCGCATCCCACATAATTTTCTTTATCAAATTCAACACAAGCAAGGCAATAAGGCCACTGAGACATAAGGAGTTACTGGGGTGTGAAAGAATTAGAAAACAGAAAACTTTATGAACGAGCGGAAACAATCAGAGTAATCAGGAAGACAGTAGATAACGACTGACATTTGCTTTTAAATCTTTGAAGATCAAAGGTACCCGGGAAGCATGGAAATGGAAGGGCATTCCACAAGCGAGAAATGCAAGATATGAAACTGTCAGCATAGAATTTGCGATTACATTTAGCCAATTAAACTGAAATTTGATAAGACATTCTCGCTAATTCAGTACTGCCCTTAGATTTAAAAACTTTAGGTACCATAGCGAAAATATTTATAGAAAAGACGCAGGGAAACAACTTTACGGCGGTGGGGAAATGACTGAAGCCGAGGCGCCAGTTCAGGACCAGTAATATTGCTGATTGTTCTTTTGTTTTTAATTCTAAAGTTATATAAACTGTGACCATCTAGTAACAGTGATCATCAACAACTGTAGCACCAACAGGGAAGGAAGAAGATAATAAGGTAAAGACAGAGAAAAGCGTCGTTTTAACTACAATGCCTTTCAATGTCGTTTCAGATGGTCAAACGAAATGTGGATGTTGTTTGATAAAACGGATCGAGTCATTTTCAGTTTCTCTTTCTGCAGTCAACAAAAAACGAAGTATTTTAGGACAGTGGTGTTACGTAAAACATATCCGTTTTTATACGTTTGTAGAAAGTTATAAATAACAATAACTCTTACAGCGACAAATTCTAAAGTTTCCATACCAATATGTTACTGATATGTACTAAGCTTATAATGGCACAAAGACACATGTGTGAGACTCAGTAAGAAACAAACACAGTACAGAAGATGATGGTTGTATTTAAGCACAAAACCAAAGTGGCGTTCTCATGATTGAGTGAAATCGAAAGAATTGGTACTTAGAAAGGAAATTATATTTCTACTTGGGTTTAAGTTCTGAGGAGTTATGTGCAAGTTATCGGCACAGAAAGTGAGATTTGCATGCAGACTTCAAATCCTACCCAAGTCCGTTAAGCTTGCTTTTGTACCAATACAATTTGGAGGTAGAAATCTACCTATGCGCTCATTAATAACAAGTCGGACAGAACCCTCTCGTCTTGTTTGGCAACGAGTCTGAGAAAAGAACCACTCGGAGTTCAAAACTGATTGGATTTGGGACAGACTAACAACTAGACCCCGTAAAATCTCGTTTACAAAAGCCACAGCAGTAACATCTATAGGAATTATATAACTACATGAATACATAATGTCTAGCTACTCGTTTCCAAATACACACGTATGCTATTTTGACTAGCTAAATCCCTGTTGCAGAACCCGAGCAGGTTCGTTTGCGTCTTACAATATCCAAAGAGCCAAACTATGGTTTATACTGAAACTAAACAAGCTCTAGTTACAGTTTCTGGGAGAGAACGCATAATCTGGCGAGATTAACAGTGGAATAAGTCTAGTACGCTGAAACTCTCGGTCACGATGACGTGTAATTTCGTGTTAATATAACCATTAACAATTTCTGAACGACTTCATCGGCTTATTTTCATTCACTAGTTTGGGAACAACCAGTGGAATGGTTTTCTTGCACTTCCCAATCGTGCTGCACTTTGAAATTTCCTCCCCAAGCCAATAACAAATCGATTATGCATACATACGTGCATCATCGCTGAGAATTCTCTGATCGAAGACGGTCACGTAAGAGATGAAGTGTTCTTCTATAACCACCGAAAGCCCGATCGTACTAAATAATCATCCATACCTTGCATATCACAATGTGTCCTTCCAGCATCAGACAATCTTGATCCCTATAATATGAAATTGTCAAGATAATTGGAAACTCTGGCGCTTGTGATTTGAATAATAGTAAGACACCGGCAGGGTCGTTAATACCTGAATCCTATCAAAATGATAAGACCGATGCGATTATATTTTACAGTACTGAATGCTCCTAATCTCCAAATAAGTACAGACCAAACTCGACGATGCTTAACTTCGGTGAACAAATGTCTTCATCGGGATTTGACCGTAAACATGGATGTCTGCATACATCAGATTCGTTGACTCATGCACTGAGTGCAGCAGTATTCTGATTTAGAATGTTCAAAGTGGTGCAACAATTTTCAATATGAAAACTGACTAAACAACATGCGTTCGAATACTAAATGAGGCTGCTAGCTCCTATCGTATTAATGTCGCTGAGAAAATGAATTCGCTTTATTTCACTCTCTTAAATATGCTGTCTCTTCTTTAGTATGTCACGACATTTGACAGAAAACAGATAACTTAACTTATAGTTAATAGCAACATAAGATTCTTATCCCTATAATGAACTTTGACAGGGTTCAATAAATCAAATGAATTCGATATATCACTATGATACATAACAAAGCTATATTTAGAGAACAATCAAGTCTCTTTAAAAACCAATTTTGAACACCAGGACAGTGTGAAATTGGAAAGGTATGCAATGGGGGGAAAATTCAGAGGGGCTACATTTTATAATCTGTTATCTTTTTTTTCTGTTTAGAAAGATTGAATATCGACTTTCTTTTATTTTGTTTCCCTATTTAAGTCGACTGATAGTAAATCATTTGTTCTCGATGAATAGGATGTTAAAGGCTGCAAGCTAATGACTTATATTCGGCCAAAGATTGGTTATAGCGAGGTATTTTCCCTCTTTGTGTTCGTCGTCGTATCAAGCGTTGGGCGAGACGGCGACGTGAAATCGGACTAGATACTGACAGGATATTGTGTGGATGTTCTGAAATAGAAAAGCATAGGAGAAACCAACAAAAGAGGAAAAGGAAGGACTAATGATTGTCTGAGTAGAAAGATGTAACCAAATTGCGTTTTGCATCGAAATAAGACTAATCTGGTCTTTTTATTCAAACCTGTCTCCCGGCAAAAACGGTCGTCTCCTTGCAAAGGAATTACAACTACTTGGTTCTTCAAAGTTATTGATATTGTGAGAGAATTGTAGGTTGGGGTATGTTGTGGCGTGCGAAAAATAAAATAAAAGACAAAGATGAAAATGAGACCGAGAAAAAAAAACATGGAGGAAAACGAATTCGATATCTAGAAATGTTAAACATATAAAGAAATGAAAAAAAAAGGAATTTAAAAGTGAAGAAAGATAGAAAGTGACGGGACAAAACAAGGAAAGGGAAAGATAAGATAGAAAATGAAGACGGCTCAAGAAAGAGAAAAGAATGAACAGGGAAATACTGAAGGACAAAAAAACAAGAAAATAATGCTTCTTCAAACACGAGAACAGTACAATAAAGAGAAACTGAACAAAATGTTTTGAAAAAAGAAAGAATCGATTCGTATTTGTACTCATCGGAGAAGATACGAAGAAAAAAGAAGAAAAAAGAAATGAAATTAGGAAAGAAATAGAATAAAGATAAATTTTAAAAATAATTTTAAAAAGACAAAAATGAGGAAAAAGATATTTATAGAAAGAATAATATCCGACAAAAATAGCAAAGTCAGCAGTCGTAGAATGACAAAAAAAAGATAACTATAAAGACAAAATAATGAACATGATGAAGAAATAACAGAATATTCAGAATAGAATAATGAACAAAAAGAAGATATATCCGAATAAAAGAAGCCACCTCGGTGCGGTTAGCATGTTTGTCTCGCTCGATCAATTTACGGGCGAGTAGTGAGTTCGATCCATACTGGGTGTCCCACGCTTTCGGCCTTGTGCCACACCTAAGCTACGCTTGGAAAAGCAGTATATCAAAATAAAAGAAATTAATAACGAACGAGAAACGTCAGAAAGGGAGAATATTGAAAAAGGAATGGCGAACAAAAGGAAGGGATATAAAAATGCTGTGAAGGAGGAGGAAGAAAGAATGTACATAAAAATGAGAGGTAACGAATTAACGAAATAGAAAATTTTGAATGAAAAAAGAAAGAAACGTATAAAGACTGAAAGAAAAAAAAGCATAAAAAGTAAGTTGAATAAAACCAAACGAATAAAGAGAATATAAAAAAAAGATTAAAACGCAGAATATAAAACAATATTTTTAAAAAGTCTGTGATAAAGATGGAAATACAAAAGAATTCCGCCAGAAAGAATAAAAAATAGCATGTAGTAGTAGTAGTAGTAGTAGTAATAATAATAATAATAACATCAACGGTGAAAGAGAAAGATATATATATAAAAAAGAAACTAAAAAAGTAAAAGCGACAATGGTGGTGATCGATCGCCGGAGATTTACAAATGGAAACATTTCGCACACAAAAGAAAAACCGATGATTGGGGCGGGCGCGAAATATTTTTGTCCAAGATGTCCAAATCAATAGTAACAGGAAATAATTCTTTCGGACGATCTCTGTCGACTGTTTATAATATGTAAGTGAACAGATTCAGACGTGGACGCTTCTTTCTCAGTAAACAATGATTGCTTATTGTCTGTGTGCCTATCATACCACCCCGGCCCTATTACAAGTACCATCAACCGATCAACCAAAAAAAATAGCTGCTACCAATATATATATACCAGCAGCAGCAGCAGCAACAACAACACCGTACTTCTTTTCCTAACGTCGTAAATGATCAAGAGTAACAAATGAACCATGCAGGAAAAATAAGGGAACATTACATATAAGTATATATTTATAAAAAGAACATCATTTTATCTTTTTAGATGGTTCTATCTATCTATCTTCATATATATATATATATATATATATATATATATATATATATATATATATATATATATATATATATATATATATATATGAGAGCGTGTGTGTTTTTGTGTGTGTTGTGGTGGTTAACAATGAGGAGTGGTTGTGTAGGAGTGTTTTCAGAGACTTGTAAGAGGAAGAAGAAAACGGGAGAGGAGAGAAAGACAGAATCAATTGTAATATTAAAAATACACATCGAACATGTCTAGAATGAGAAAAGACGAATTCTCGAACAATGAAGATTCCCGCTTGGACCGAAGAATAATTTCTAATCATTTTCTTTACCATCTTGCAAACGCTTAATCAATGTGAAATTATGTCCAAATATAAGTAAGAACACACACACACACACACACAGACACACAGACACACACACACACACACATATATATATATATATATATATATATATATATATATATATATATATATATATATATATAAATTTCTATCCAAGAAGGAATTGTGAATTATGTTCGAATATCTAATTACCAATGGGTTGAGATTTCAGCATCTGAAATTAATTATTTTCTTGTTCTGAATTAATAATATATTTTTTCGTTTTGATAGACGTTTTACGATGTTTTATCTATTTATCTATCTACCTAGCTTAGCTATCTAGCTATCGAGGTATCTATCGCAGTTTGCTCACCTCAATACCGATGAACATAAACATTAAAACCAGCGCGATGCGGAAAGAATGACAGCTACTGTTATGTAACAAATGGACATATTATTATAAGTATATAAGTTGGTAATCCAAGCTAATTAAATCGCTTTAATATTTTCAATGTTGTAATAATAAGTAAAAAAAAATAACCAACTGAGAAACTTTAATTTTAATTTGTTATGGACAAAGCACAACGGGTATGACGATAAACTACATCCAACAGCAAGGCTTCTGATCAGGAGGATTTGAGGATCATGGAAACGCCTCATATGTGCTGGTGTTCCCAGCTCCACCCTGGCCCGGGTTGGTAGCACCTGTTACGGTCCTAGCTGTGGGTAAAGAGTTAACCCCTAAACTGAGGTTAAAATATTATGAAAGTGCAAAAATAGGTTTTAATACCAGAAATACTTTGTAAAAAATTATTACCAGCAATACATTTTTGAAGAAGAATTATTACCAGCAATACATTTTTGAAGAAGAATTATTACCAGCAATACATTTTTGAAGAAGAATTATTACCAGCAATACATTTTTGAAGAAGAATTATTACCAGCAATACATTATTACCAGTGATATTTTTGGAAAAAATATAACAACAATACAATTTTGAAAAAAAAATACCAGCAATAAAAATCTTGTCGACATTAAATATGATTGATATGCCGTATACCAAACCAAACCAAACCAAACTAAAGCAAAACACAACATTCAATAAGTGAAAAGTTAACATCTGAGAGTGGGTGGTGCTTGTATGGCCAATGTAAGAAATTACCATAATAATGTATATTGGCGATGTAAACCCCTAAAAGAGGTGAGAATTCATAAATAATATTTTTTTTTAGAAATAGGGGTTGGATTTGCTTTTAGGTCCTGTGTTATTGCCAATAATTAAGTTATATGTTTTAAGTAAATGATAAATCTAAGGTCTTCAATGGAAACATTAAGTTATTTGCACTGGTGAATTATCTTTTTGAAGGCATTTTAAATTTGACTACAGTTAGGGTGCATCTGCTTATGTTGATAGTTTTTTTCTATTTTTGTTTATATCAATATGGCGGTATTGGCATTTTTTATTTAAATGTAAAGAAGAAAATAACATTATTAAAATCTCGTTGAAATATGCTACTGTGTACCACTGTACTTCTTTCTTTCTATGTGCCATGTCCTTTAAGGGCGTAGGCAATTATGGCTCTCCGCCTCCATCTATCCCTTGTAACTCTCAACAAGTTCCTTCCATCTGCCACCCGACCCCCAGACCACGTTCTGTCTTTTACTTGCTTAAGACCGCTAGGTAAGTCATCCGTTGTTTTCCCTTGTCTCTCTTTCCCTCTATTCATGCATATATCTATCACACTCACTAGGTTACTGAATGCAATGTCTCTACATTTTTGTATATATATATATATATATATATATATATATATATATATATACATATATATATATCAGCATATTACACCGAAAACATGCAAAAATCGCTGCACAATTGCAGTCGTGTTTCAATGCGTATCAATACATCTCATCAGGCAATTGTAAATTACTGGCGAGTGAACGATTTATTTACTCGCTAGTAATTTACAAGGGCCTGATGAGAAGCATTGATACGCATTGAAAGGCGACTACAATTGTGTAGAGATTTTGACAGGTTTTCGGTGTAATATCCTAAAATAAATAACATTGCTCTACTCTGTATTGATCCCTCTTTTAAATTAAATGTTACGAACGTTGGAATTGTACTCTATTCTATCTCATCGTACCTGGATATATATATATATATATATATATATATATATATATATATATATATATATATATGTATATATATATATATATATATATATATATATATATATATATATTACTATAAACGCTATATTTGTGGGTGCCAGTTTTTCAGTTGCAATTCTGTCTATTTCTGTCATGTTTCGTAGTGAAATTAATAAAAACTGGCCTAGACCGACAGAGGTAGTAACTCAAACACGTGTACCCACTAAAAAGAACGTTTATAATAAGAAATAATATTGAATTAAAAGATTCATTTCGCAAATGAAGGTAAAACACAGACACACATATACGTTGCCGGTTGCAACGTAACATCATCCAGCTATTGCGAGCTCACCGTGTGGAGAGATACTGAGCTTAATTTATCGAATTTAAAAAAGCTTAACGAACCGGTTGTTGGATTATCCGATAATAATCTCATATATTAATAGGTGATATATAATAATTTGAAAATATAATTAATAGCATTTCTGTAAGTTTTGCGGAGGCTAAAATTATATATTCCGTGGTGAACATAATTCATTCGGACAGAAGAAACCGTCTTGAAGTTAAAAATGTGGTAAATCTTCTAATCATAAATTTGATTGGTCTTCAATTGGAACTTTGGGACTGCAGCGATTTAGTTCGATGTGGCTAAGAAAAGATAATTTCAGTTGGTGACTAGAGTTAAAAAGCATCCTGAACAGAAATATGATAAGAACAGAATTTCAATCTGGAAATATCTTAATAAATAAATGTTTTCTATTAAATTATCAAAATGGTTTAATTCTTTTTCAGACGGTATCGTGATTAGTTTCCATACTCAGATTGAAAAGAAAAATAAGCAGAATAGATTCCTAAATATTTCCTGCCTATTTATTTAACCGGCTTCTGGATATTTGGGATGCCATTGTAATGAAAACAGGACAAGAGATTCTGTCTAGTAATCTATTATTCAATTAAGAATCTTACTACTCGTCTACTTGACAAGCGGAAATGTACAGCTTTTATAGCTTGGATTATGAAAGGGGAGATAATCCATATTCACAACAGCCATTATATATATATATATATATATATATATATATATATATATATATATATATATATATATATATATATATATATATATATTGTGTGTGTGTGTGTACATTTCACAGGTAGGATACGCCTCCGTTCACCACTCTTTTTTACAATGTCCCTGTGTTTAAAAATATGTGTGCTTATTTATTATATTTTTGTTACTAATTAGATTCAAATCGCAAAATAATTTATTACAATCGAAATTAAAGAAAGTTTGAAGAAAGAAAGAAAGAAGGATGGAAAAAATTGCTTTGAAATTTAAAAGAACAAGATCTACAAAGAAAAAACGAGAAAGAAAGAAAGAAAGAAAGAAAGAAAGAAAGAAAGAAGCTATATTGCGTGAAATAATGCAGAGTAGAACGAAACAGGGGATCAGAAAATTTAACTGGGCGATGAAACACGAAATCGATTCGTCTCGTGTCTGTTTTCAAATTTACGAAGAAAAGTTAGAGCGACCCCCGACCCAGAGCTGATCTAATGTTTAGGGAGGTAGAGGAAATTAACTAGGAAATGACCATATTCAGCCGTGTCATTCTCCACCAAATTTCTATGACAGCGTAGGACAACTGAATTGTAACATCGACGAGCGGGAAACAAGAACAGCTTAAATGTAAAGAGCTTCTTAGCTTTACGTTTGTCTCTTTACACGTTGGATGACATTCTCAAGAACTGGTAATAATGCGGAAATGCTTATATTCGTTCTGGTAAATATATGCGGATGTAGAGACACATATCTCTCTGGAAAAATACTTGCAAATATCCAAAATGAGTCATAAACTGAATTTGATAATTACTTCATGCAAGATATTCCCACTTGGAACATGGAGACAAGTCATCTACTCCATTTTCTGTGTGTTTTCCTGCCGTATTAATTCTAATAAATAAAAGGAGTTGTAGGTGTATCTTAATGGTTATCGATGTGGAAAGGGTTATCATCGAGTCGATCTTTTTACGGCTTATCTTTTTGCGTCAGTTTCACACAAATGCTTTATGAAATGTATAAATCCATCGCTTCTGATTCCAGGTATGGAGTAAATAGCAGGCTAGACTGAGTTATCTAATCTTCGATGAAATGTAGTATAGGAAAATTAAAAACATGGAGATGGCGATAGGAAACTTTTCCATTACCTTTCCCATGACAATTGACAGACATGGAAAAACATAACTGTGGAGAAACATGATTCCCAACGTCCTTAATGTACATGAACTTTCTGCAAGAAAAATTGAATGTGACAATTTCACGCGCACGGGTGGATTTTGTACGAGTCCAGGTAGAAAGCGGTATTTCTGACGCAGATTTTTACGGTAAACAGTCCAACTACTATTTGTTTGGCTTCCGTTGTATGAGGAGCAGTTTTTGTTTTGTTTTGTTCGTCACTGTTAACTACAGTAAAACATAAAAAATACATAATTTAACTTTGAGTAATGAATAATTCCCTTTTTTGTCTATTAATTTCATTCTTAAAAAATATAGTGCAAATACAAGGAGAAGTAGGAGATGAAAGGTGAAGAAGGAGTAGGAGATGAAGAAGAAGAGGAAGTAGGAGATGAAGATGAAGATGAAGAAGACGGGGTAAGAGTAATAGAGGATGAAAAAGAGGAAGCTGGAGAGTAGGAAAGATAAGTAGAAGATGAAGATGAAGAAGTAGGAGTAAGAGATGAAGAAAAAGAAGTAGGAGTAGCAGATGAAAAAGAAGTATGAGAAAGAGACGAAGTCGTAAGAGTTGAAGAAGGAGAAATAGGAGTAGGAGAGGAAGAATAAGAGGAAGTAGGAGATGTAGAAGTAGGAGTAGCAGTAAGAGATGAAGAAAAAGATGAAGTAATATTAGAACTAGAGAAATTAGGAGTAGAAAATGAAAAAAGGGAAAACCGTACACGGGGTTGAGGAAGGAACGGCCTTATAAATAAGTGTTTTTTTTTATAGGGACTAGCACGAACAAGAGGAAGACCAGGAAGAGGATACAGACATAAATAAGCAAGATGAAAATGAAGATGAGGAAGAAGTACGAGTTAGACATGAAGGAGTAAAGGGAACAATGCTAAGAGATGAAGAAAAAGAAGAATTAATGATTGGCGATTGCAAGGGGATTATTAGAAATAGAGGAGAATTTAAAAGGGGAACATGCATGGGAATTGGGGATGTTAGATGCTTATGATTAGAGATATAAGATTACAGCGAACCCACCACCGTTTACTTTTATTTTAACACTTCCTGCATTTTTTCTACAAATAATAAAAGCGATCGAAAGGAAAAGAAATATAAACGATGAGGCATTCCGAGCAGACATTTAAAGAAACAAATGAAATTGAAATAAAAACAGATATTAAAAATATAGTTATGTGTAGTTGATATTTTTTTGTATATTTGCCATTATTTCAATTCATTTTTTTTTGTCTAGCAAATTGTTTTCTGTTTCAATTTAGATTAGTTTAATTTTTTCTATAATCATTTTGTCGCTTTTGTTATTAGAGTTAATTTTTAATATCACACTCTAGACATAGGTTTACAGTACCCACTCTCCAGTTTCTCTTTATTTCTAACCCATCGTCTTCAGTTATTCTTTCTCTTGCAAGAGAATAAATCGTTCTTGTTCATATTGTTTTTCTTGTTCTTGTTCTCATTCTTCTTCTTCGTCGTTGTCTTTTACATTTTTTCTTTTGACATTTATTTAATTTATTCTTCCTTTGTATATAATTTATTTTCCTCTTTTAAATCGCATCCTCCTCAATTGCACTTACATGACTTCTTTATCTACATTTCTTCTATTTTCTTGTGATATTTCGCTAAATTCGTTTGATTTTATAATTCCTGTCTTTTGTATTTCTACATTATGACATAAAGTTTTCATTTTTTATTCTCCATTTCCTATTTTGATTCTATATTTATTCCTCTTCTTCGCCTTTTTTCATTTTCTTCCTCTTCCTTTTCTTTTGACTTTCAATTAATTATTTCACTGATTCGCCCTCTTCTTTATTTCTTCTTCATATCTTTTTTTACTTTTCTATATGTACATTTATTCTGTTGTGTTGACATTTTCTCTTTTTTAATCTATTCCCCTTTTCCTTCTTTTTCAAATATTCTACACTTTTTTCTTTATTCTAACACACTTCTAATCTGTTCTTAAATTCTTTATTGCTCGTTGTATTTGACTTTCATTTTCTCTTCATCCTCTTTCCTTTCTCTTTTCATCCTTGACTTCCTTCAACAAATCCAGAAACATGATTGTTTTATTTTCTTGTTATTTCAAATTTGTTTCCCTGTGTTAAAAGCGTTAACCGCCCGAACGGTTTTCTCTTCACCGTCAACCTAACCGCCATTACTGTCCTATTCTTTAGATTTTAATCTCATTTTATTCTCATGAACAATCTCTCGAGAACGAGATCTGACAAAAGCCAAAAGAAAGGTAAATTGAAAATAATAAAAACGATAAATAACACGCCGTTGGCTTCCGGTTGGTTTTATCACTTTTATATAATTTGAAAAAAAAAATTGTTTCGATATTATTATTATTATTATTATTATTATTATTATTATTATTCCATTTCATGTATATAGTTGTTTTTTTGTTTTTTTGTTTTTTTTTTGTTCGATGCTATCGGCCCATTATGCCATGACGAGCACAGCAGTAACTCTCGCGCAAAATCACGTCCTGTTTCGGATATTAATTACCTATCATGAAGAAGAATTCGGCCCGGGGCGAGATTTTTGACGCCGATGTCCTCGTCGTTTTCTCTGTTCTCGTTGTTGCTGTCATTGTTTTATTGACGCATGAGAATTCCGACTGGAAGTTTGGTAGGTTCGTTCGTCACATCAACTGGTCCCTACAGATACGTAAAACTCAAAACCTAGCGGTTGGTGTACATATGTATCCTTCCATTTCTTTTCACCTGTGCAGCGTAATCAGTGCTGTAAAAATTCAAGAGGGCAAGTTACCAATAATACAGAAGTGGAAAAATTTATCGTCAGTTTTTTTTATGAGACTGGAGATAAGTGAACAAGGGGATTAAGCTCATGAGCACACACGTGACGTAAATTGACCGCTTTGAAGGTTTTAGAATGTGATCGACGGCAGAGAAAAAAGAAAGATATAGAATAAAATAATAGTAAAAATAAGAATAAAGGAAGGCTAAGGAAGAATGGAAAAATAAAAACAGCGAAATAAATATAAGAAAAAGAAAAATAATATCTTTCTTCGTCAGGAAAGAAAGAAATCTACATAATAGCAGAAACAAAGTTAAATAAAGAAACTATAAAGAAAAATAAGGCTGTGGAAAAATAAATAAAATTCTATATTCTATATTCAATAGAAAAAGGAGAAATTAAAATAGAATGGAGGAAGAGGAAGAAAGGAAGAGAAGAAAGAAGAAGTTGATGTGAATATAAAGAAGGAAAGTGTGTTTGGTAGAGAAAAAAAAAAGAAATATTGAAAAGATAAGGAAATGTAAAATTTAAGAAACATGTGAATATAATTTTATAAATAAAACTGAAAAACGAAAAAGAGAAAGAAAAGGCATGTGGGAGAATGAATGTTAAAATAAGGAAAATATGATATAACAAGCGGAGATGGGTAAGAAAAAGGATAAAAGCTGAATGAGGTTTAAGGAGAGTAACAAAGCAGAAAAAACAAGGTATTGAGAAAAGTATTTTAATAAGGGACTGAAAAATGAAAAAAATAAATGCCAAAATAGAGGAATCATTCAGAAGAAAGAAAAGTTCTGAAAGTGAAGGTACAAATGTAGAAAAAAGGAAATGTAGAAGAAGAAGAAGAAGAAGAAGAAGAAGAAGAAGAAGAAGAAGAAGAAGAAGAAGAAGAAGAAGACGGAATTCTGAGGAGAAGGACGAAAAGAACTGTAGCAAAAGAAAAAAAACAAATATCAATGAAATAAAAGTACAACTGAAGATACACAGTAGAATAGGAACAATCTCCAGAAAAAAAAAGGCCAACATGGAAAATGAGAAGTAGAGTCTTAAAAACGATAACAGAAAGAGGCTGTGGGTTGAAGTCGTACTAGCAAAAAATTCTGTTGATAAAATGTCATGAATTTAGCTGTAGGAGAACAAAAAGATCTTAATAACTGATACTGCTAGCAACGACATCATGACAGAAAGGATAAAACAATAACAAGTCTTCCCTTATTGCCCCCGTTACAACAATTATTTTAAGGGTGTTAATAATTCACATAATTACAATCTAGTGTTATCCTTATTAGTTGCGAATATAACGATTGTATTGCATTGTGATAATTTCTTTGAATCAAAATGAAAGTAATTTTTTATACATCACCATGAATGAAGTCATTTTTCAGGCAATAAAAATAACTCTAACTACGGTAGAAAATGTCAGAAAACAAAACTCACTGAGAATTTTAAAAATGTTGAAATTTTTATTAATATTTCGACTATTATTATTATTATTATTATTATTATTATTATCATCACGTTTTATTATTAGAAGGAGATTATTAATATTAGGATGTTCGGAAGTTAATTACGTATTTCACGGTTGTGAATTATTAGTTAGCCAACCAACCTACCAACCAAGAAAAAACAAAGTTTGAATGGTAGGAAACTGTTTAGAATTAGTTTATATTTTTTCTATCCGATAATTTTTTGTTTATAATTCATTCCAGAGTTCAATGCAATGGAACTGTAATGACAAAGTACGCAGGTGTAGGCTTTAAGAAAGCTTTATTCAAGTGAGAATATACGGTTCGTGTATTGTGTCCTTTTATGGTCCCAATAAACAGAAATAGCTCTCTCAAAGAGGAGAGTAAAAAAACAAAGGAGACCACTCTTGACTGTTTATAATAGGAACATGGAAATTTTAAAAAGCAAAATATTTGTCATTGATTGGTGTATGTGTATGTGTGTGTGTGTGTGTAGGGGGAGAATCCATATTTCTTTAAACATGAAATCAAAATATTGCCTACCAGTTGAGTTGAAGATTTGGAAAATGAAGGTGATTATTTTTCTTTTCTTTTTTTTTGAGAAATAAAACTAAAATAAATTTAATTTGTGTTTTATATCATTTTTTAAGAGAAAAACGTAATTAATTTCCGAACACATTAATTTTGTAAAAAAAAATATAACTTACATTGGTTTTTTATGGCCTTTACTGTTATAATGACTTTCCTATGACGCCAATATTTTTATTGTTGTTATTATTGCGTTTTAGTATCAGCAGCAGATGGCTCTGAATGTAATACAATGAGAGCATGTTCAATCACGCCAACGTTTTCTTCAGTTATCTTTCCGCATGTTTTCAGTTCTTGCTTGGATTTCCAAACTTGTAGAATTTTTTCTCTACTATAGTCAGATCAAATTACCGTTTTTTTTTCGGAATATAAGAGGTACCGGTTCTAAAACTAACATTTGGATCACAACGTTTTGGAGAAAAAGTTAACAGTCGTATTTGGAAGATTTTTATGATGAAAAACTTCAATCTGTTACTTTAAAAATTAGTATATATTTTACTAAATACAAAAGGCTAAAACATCAAAATGAGAAAATAATGTAATTAGAAAAAGGCTTTCCGCATTGTTTTCACTGTTGCTTGGAAAGGCATTGAATATTTCATCAATGACATCCTTAGCCCTAAATATTGCGTTATTGATACCACGTTTTACACACAGACTTAATCACTATCACATTTACACACAGATTTAATCACTATAACACCGATTATTCACCCATCTAAAAATTCTTCACCCACATGCACGCCCGAACAAGCGTCGGGCTTTTCTTTCAACTAAATGCCGTTCTCATAACAAGGCCTTTGCATTTCATGAACGTTAAACAACCGAATATCTTCTAAATTATTATCATATGGAATCCGCTTTACTGTAGAGAGATCTCCTCTCATTCACAAGGCAATCTTAGATTTTATGTTATTATTTTGTTACGTTACCTCAGAAATTGCATTTATCACTCATATTCATAACTTCAGTGGTGATGACGTAAGCAAAATTTGACATCAAATTTTGCATTATAAATGACGTCTTGTATACTGAAAAATACGTTTCGCATTCTAAACAATTTTATTTTCTTGTATGGTAGGACAACGATAGCTACTATCTGACGCATGTTCTTGTTTATAATAAATAGATTTTCACTTCAGATATGAACGAAGCAATCTGTTTCAATTTAATGTTAATTGGTTAGGCTTTAATTGATAGTGACTTTCCTTAATTCTCCTGGTTTTCTTCGACTATTTTAGCTGTTTTCGGAAATAAGTTTTGTGGTATAAGAAAGACAAAGTAGCAAGTCCTGAGAGAGCTAATTTCATCTGGCAAATGGGACATAACAAGGCCATTATATCAAATAAAGGAAAAGTCTTAATGACCCATTCTGACCAATTGAAGAAGACGTCGCAATGGAAGAAGACCTTGACAGAAAGTATGGCTTTTTCAGATCAGGACAATGCAATAGAAGACAAGCCTATGGATGATAGCGGGAGCGGCACAGAAGAAGATGAAATGAGACCAAGATCTCCATTAAAATGAACAGGACATAGACCTCAAGGGAAGAAGTGGAAACAGTTTTTAGATGTTCGAGAACAGAGACATGTGGAGGGAATTGGTTCTTCCTAAGAATTCTTGTTTTTCTATCTTTTTTAGGTTCTTTAGACATGTTCCAAACGGAACGGCCTGATGTGTATAACCCTTCCTCTTTGTATATTTTCTTATTCCTGTAGTTTTAAATCTTTAAGCAATTATCTTATTTCTCCTGCTTAGAGCACTTGTAGTGTTGCAATGACTTGTAAGCTATCGCCGTGAGTTCGATCCTCGCGGACCCATCACCAATAAAGCTTACACTCCTTCAAATCTTTCTCGTATATTTCTCTGTTTATATTTAATATTTTGCCTTAATTTTGTCGATTCTGTTTATCTTACATCTTTTTCTTACTTTTTGTTTTCATTTTCTCAAACTTTTTTTTTTCTTCGTAATATTTTAATTTTAACCATCGTGTCTCTTTTCATTTTGCTTTTCTTCCATTAGGCTATCTTTTTTCTTTGGATTATTCCTTCTTTTATTTCTTCTACTTTTCAAGTTTTCCTTCATAATCTTTGATTTTTTTTTTCTCTATTCTTTGATCTTCGATTTCATCCTCCTTTTTCAACATTTTTCTTCTTATTTTTCAATTTAATTTTAGTTTTGCTTTTCTTTAAATATTCTTTTCTCTCTGTTATCTTCTAATCTTCGTTTTTTCTTTTATTCCTTTATGTTCTTATTTTATAAACTTTCTTCCACTTTGTTTTTCTTTACCTTTTTATCTATCTTCGTTTTTTCTTCTCTTCCACGTTTTCCTTTAAATTTTCTTTTCTCTTACTTTATATTTTAATCCTTTTCTTTTTCCTAATTTTCTATTTGCTTTCATCTTTTTTCTTTTATTTTTCTCTCACACTATCCACTAATACTTGCTCTTGATTTTCTTTCTTTTCCTCATTTACGTTTTGTTTTGTTTTTTTAAATATATTTTCTTTTTCCCTTTCCTTTCTATAATCTCCCTCTTTAATATTTTTTTGCTTTAATTTATTTCCTATTTTACTTTTCTTTTTTAAATCTTATGAATTTAAATCTGTTTTTCCTTCTTTATTTCCCTATATATCTTTCCTTTTTTTCTTTTATTCTTTCGGTCCTATTCTGTCTTTCCTTTATTATTCTATAATGTTTTAATGTGGATTTGCGTCTTTAAAAAATAAATCTATCCTTTTTCTTCCTCTATAATTTTCTTTTTTATTTCTTCCTATGACATTCCTTTTAATTCTTCATCGTTTCCTTTCCTATATTTCACTCTATATTCCTTCAGTTTTTAAATTCTTCACTGCTATTCTTTCATTCTTTATCTTCATTAAATCCTTCTTATATTTCATGTTCTTCACTTCCAATTAACATTCAACAAACAAAACAAAAAAAAACTCCTAAAATAATCTTCTATTGTAAAAAAAGTAAACATAATCGAATTAAAGAATTCTTTTGAAAAAGGAGAAATAAAATCAGCAGCCAGAAACAAGAGATAATATTTTATTAAATTTCTATTCTTTGACAATAGGGACGAACATAGTGGAAATGAATTTAAAAAAGAGTAAAAAAAAAACAACAAACGTTTTTCTTTCTAATCTTCATAAAGACGTAATTTTCGTCTTGGCAGATATTCGTCCCACTAGATTTACTCTCCACCTTCCTTAGCATTTGTGAGATATTTTAAAATATTCTCTAAAACCGCGACAATATTTATCTTAACTATAAACGTCAATTAATACCCATATAGCTCATTTTACTTTAAATATCTTCTTTTTTTTTAACTCTTCAATGATTATTACACGAATCTTCTGATCTAGTATAATCATTACTGCTGTCAAATTTTCTTTCAATGCGTTTCAGCCGATATATTCTTCCGTCGTTCGTTCATGTATAATCCGTATTATAGTGATTCGCACTTTTTAACGTTTAGTGGCTCCGAATATGAATATGTCAAGACGCGTTCGAATTCAGACCGACTTCGTTACATTCACTTTCCCACAAATAATATTGGAAAAGGTATGAATCTATCTTGTCTCCCTCAGATATGGGTTAAATAGTAAAGGGAATTCTGCTCTCTTTGTGGTTTTCAACTAGTCTATGAGAAGAGCAATTATGAATTGAAAATTGTATGTAATCCTGTGAGTAGCTTACTCTATAGCCATTGAAAGGTTGGATTATGATCTCAACTGATGTTGAATAACAAACATATTGTTAATACTTCTAAATATGCATTCTTCTAGTCGAATTTATCTTACGGTAACTAAAATCCATAGTTTATTCAAGATCTTTCATGTGGATTAATGGCAAAATATTAAACTAATGGCTTCATTATTCTTTGACGCACACAAAAGAAGTGAACTTCTGATTCTATTTCTTTTTATTGTGAAGGAAATGTACTGAATGGAAAACGGGTCCACAGCTCCTGTGTCTATGAAGGAAATTAAGGAGAATGCGAGAAAATTTAGAAAAGACAAGTGATTATTTTAATGTATTTGGCATGTGGTTTCATTGTTGAAATATATGTGCAGATAACCGAGTGGTTAAAACGTTCACATTCTGAGATCCGGGTTCAAATCTCACCATGGTCGATTTCTCAGGAATGAGACTTCCTGATGTTATGGGAGGGTTCTATCCCAGCGTGCGGCACCTTTGAAAAAAGCCTGAAAGTTGACGCAAGCCTTGTGAGTGAAATTGGGTAGACGGAACCCTTGGGTGTCGTCGATAGCTGGGCTGGCCTTGTTCAAATTGTTGATCACGCTAGATAACACGCTCTTTCCCATAGTTACGGTATAAGTCTCTGGGTATCTGTCTATATTTATGAGATGAGGTAATATGTACACTATTTACATTGCTCGGACTATCATCCTCATCTTTGTTGCCATATTTATTACAACGTTTCGGACTTTTGTACGCTCCGGCCTTCGTCAGGTGGTTGGTATGTCGAACTAAAACCTTTATTTCCTCAAGGATACATGGCACAGATCCTATGACCGGACCCAAAGTGTGTGAATTCAATACCTGGTTTAGGGGGTAAAGAAATTGGAGAGGGGAATTAACAGGATATAACTGATTATTGGCATCCATTGGACATGGCACGTGGAACTGGAACAGTCTACCCCAGCGAGCAAAATAAAGGGTTCAATTCGACATTCCAACCACCTGAAGAAGGCCGTAGAGTACAACGGCCGAAACGTTGTGATAAATATGGCAACAAAGATGAGGATGGAATCCGAACAATGTTAATAGTGTACATAATATCTCATCTAAGAAATATAGAGATATAGTAGCATTCCATCATCACCTTTTCAACCATGAAAAACCACCAGTCACAATGAATAGATATTCCTTTAGGGAAGCCCCATCTCTTCAAACATTATTGGACCTCAAGTTCATCCCTGACCTCAGATGGCAATCGTATATCCGATCAATCGCCAAGGATGTTGGGAAAATGATCGGTTCTTTGTACCGCTCGAGTAAATACCGGACTTTTCTTTCTATCCTTTACCTTTACAAGAGCCATGTCTAAAAGAGAATACTGCTGTCATATCTAAGCAGGAGTTCCCCTTTCCAGTCTCGATAGAGTCCAAAAGCTTCTGCGTGTCCTTACGAGTGACACATTATCTTCCACTCTACTCCTCCTCTCTCACCGACGAAATATGGAAAGTCTCTCACTGCTCTATCGCTACTTCCATGGAAAGTGCACTGACAAACCACATTCTTTGCTTCCGCCAGTCATAACTTTAACGGCTAGGACCCGCCAAACTACGGGCATTATAGCGAACCACCCTCATTCCCTTCGTATTCCATTGGTCTGAAGTAAGTTCCCCTTGAGCAGCTTCTTCTCGTGAAGCACTGCTCCCAAGCGGATATTTTCCCGTTTCACCTTTTCAAGTGTACATTTAACCGTTGTCTTCACTAGACATCCGCATAAACTGTGCCTCTTTGTAACCTTCTAACTCGAGTGACTCCCGGGCCTTATACAGGCTAGGACCCGCCATGCTACGTACATTGTAACGAACCACCGTCATTCCCGTCGTATTCCATTGCGGACGCCTGTTCCAGAAAGTGGCAATTCTTACGCTATAGTTGTCTGAGTAGAATGTTCTTCTTGCCTTGAAATCCGGAAGAAACGTGGGAAGTAGTATGACTCGTTTTAGTCGTAAAGTCCTAAACTAGTGGAACTGAAAAATGGAACGCTTCTTAAAATTTACTATTAAAATAGCCTCTGAGGAACGATAGGTTCACAACCTGAGCCTGTGGTAAAGAGACTGCAGATTGGAGAATACTTATTCCCCGCAAGACCACGTAAACGATTTTCAACTCTGTCAAGGCTGGAAACTGATATATCAGCAAAAGCTTTTTTTTCTAATATGACTCTTGTAAAAATGAAGTATGGCAGGAGCCAAATACTTCCTAAGGCGATAGAATGCTCCGACCATTCATTTAGTTATATATTATATATATGGGTTCCACTTGGGGTTTACAGTGAATTTGTGATCCAACAGACATTGAAAGCATGTTACCTCGTAAAGAATGCAGCCATTTATCATGACGAGAGAAAACGCAGTGTATGAACAGTGAAGACGAAACGATGTTAACATGATTTTTTGAGATAGTGAAAGTTACAATGTTTTTGACAGTTTTCACAATATAATCACTAAAGATCTTTTTTTAATGATGTTAATTAAAACTAAACGACCCTGATGCCATCTAAAAACAATATCAAATCAAACATGCCACCTCGATATAAAAAAGTATTTGGATTATAATTTCATTTCAAGATGTCATTTATTTCACCACAAGGAAAAATCGATAAAATGTTAAGTAAATTTAAAATATATCTTACTAATTGAAGATTGTGTGTTTTTATTATTTGTTTTAAGTCTGCTCTGCATTAAAAATTACAATTTTATCAGTGTTATCAAGCTAAAGAACCTTGACTGAAGATATTCAATATTTAGTAACATTCTAAAATCGTATATTAAAATAGTATGAAAAACTGTTTTGGATTAAATACAGTTTGTTTTAAACGAACAAACTAACCATGAAATCCAGATTGCTATTCACTGATTTAACCAAGTATTGATCAGAGTTGAGCAAAAAAGACCAGTTAATTATCCAATGGCTTTACTTAGAAACTCATCCATTCTCATGTAAATCTTTGGTTAATGGAATGATTTGTAATTCATTCGGAGTTGCGTTGCTCAGACCCACAACCCACAGTGTTTCTATTCTTGTATAATAGCAGCATTGCAATTGGTCTTGGAGACGAATGGCAGGATTCTAATGACTGCAATTTTCTGGAAACTTTGCTGAAAACAATTCCAGGGTTTGGGCAAATTGGTTTAATGTAAAGGCGCCGATACTGACGGGATTCGACGTGGAATGCAAAGATATATTTATATTTTTCTTCTCTACCATTTTCCTTCTTTTCTTTTTTTTCTTTCATTTATCAAATTATCATTATTACATTTTTTTCTGAATTTCATCGATAGGAGATTGTTTTTGATTTGTTGTCTTTTTAAGCTTATTTTTATTTATAGTATTTCATTTTCTAATATTTACCCATTCAATTATTTAGATATTGATTCTTGTTCCTTTCTCGGCAAAAGAGAAATGACAAGTGAATGAGCAAATTATGTGAATTAGGTGAAAGTAAAAATTGAACGAAAGAATAAAAAATAATAGAAAAATGTTTTAAGAATTATTACATAAGTAGTTTCAATATCTGAAGATCTTTGTTCTCTCCTTATATATATATATATATATATATATATATATATATATATATATATATATATATATATATATATATATGTATGTGTGTGTGTATAATATATATATATATATATAAAGAGAACAAAGATCTTCATATATATATATATATAGAGAGAGAGAGAGAGAGACAGACAGACAGAGATAGATAGATCGATAGATAAATAGATAGATCGATATATATATATATATATATATGTATATATATATATATAGAGAGAGAGAGAGATATAAACACAGTATTACGTGAATTGACAAGGAGAGTATATTGTTTTCTAACATAAATCTTTGTTTTTCTGAAGCAGCCGACTTAGATATAGTTATAAGTCTGTCTGTCTGTCTATCTCTATCAATCTCTCTCTCTCTCTCTCTCTCTCTCTATCTATCTATATATATATATATATATATATATATATATATATATATATTAGTACGTATACTAGTACCCATGTTTTGGTGTGCGACTTAAGTTTCGCAGAATTACAGCTGCTTGCCCGCGTATGCACACTGGCACGCACGTATACGCTTGCTTATATCTGTTCATTTGATTTATTTATCCTTATAACTATCTATCTATGTATCTATATACATACATGAAACAAAAATCGTATTTCGCTAATAAAAGGTGAAGCAGTGAAATTAAGGAAGATTGTTAATGTATCCAGTAATATTGAAAATAGGGTTCGATATCAAGAGAAACAATTAATTTACCACAAGCCTTTGGAAGAGTGAGTAGAACTCAAAGTAGAGACATTTAAAATATAAATTAACAAATTTACTTGATATATATATATATATATATATATATATATATATATATATATATATATATATATATATATATATATATATATATATATATATCATGAACTGGACTAAGTCCGACAATTAATTTAATATATTTTTTGTTTATACGTTATTTTAATAGATACAAATATTAAGTACATGTTCTGTTTATAATAAAAATTATTAATAAATATTTACTGGTCTGAATATACGAAAAATATCAAAGAAAATATGTCTTTCGACTACATACCTCCCATAATTTCTCTCAAACGCTCATATCTGCTCAAAGCAGATCATAACGAAAAACATGACATATAAGTAAAAAATATATTAAAATAATTGTCCGACTTAGTACATTTCATAATAAATGATGTCATTTGTATACCTTACGTTAAGCTTCGAGCAGATATGACCGCTGAGGGAAATCATGGGAAGATTGTAGACACTTCCTCTGTATCTAAATATTATAGCACGTCAGGCTATATTGCAGTTCCGTGTAGGATACAGATTCGATTCCTGACGGAGAACGCATATATTCTTTGAGATTTCTCGGACATTCAGACCGGTAAATGTTGTTAATTCCTTTTATTATAAACAGAGCATTTACTTAAATATTTGTACATATAAAAATAACGTATAAACAATATATATATATATATATATATGTCATACCATATATATATATGTAAGCAAAGGGACTGCCTCCTTGGTCTTCATGTAATCACGCTCTAGCATTTTCTATTTTTATTCCCCACCCTTTCCATCTCTATTTTCTGCTACATAAAATTTTTTTTTTTTATTTTTTTTTTTATTTCTTTTTTTTTTTGCAGAAAATTGTTCTATTCGGGTTAATAATAAAGAAAATGTCTTTTTTTTTATTCATACAGATTATTCATTATCAATTTTAATGTTTTAATTGTGTGAATTTTGCTTGTGTCATTTAGCTATTTATTATAGAATTAAAAACAGTTCCCCGTAGACCTTGATAAGCTAGGGAACGAAACCGGTTGGTCTTTTGAGTGATTGTTTCATTTTTTACTTTCTCTCTCATTATGCCCATTAGTAATAAATTTTATGTCTTTCTATATATATATATATATATATATATATATATATATATATATATATATATATATATATATATATATATATATATATATATATATATATATATATATATATATATATATATATATATATATATATATATATATATATATATATATATATATATATATATATATATATATATATATATATGGTATGACGTTTGCGTTGTATCTAAACGGTCCGGGTTCGATTCTCGGTAGTAGATGCACACTGCTGATGAGTCCCAGATAGGACGAAACGGCCATTCAGTGGTCTTTTTATTCTGTTAAGGATTATTCTAGGCTCGACGAATTACTTTATATATATATATATATATATATATATATATATATAATGTGTGTTTGAGGTGTCTGTATCATGATGAAAGTAACATTTCCATTTCCGAAGAATAATTATTTTTCGAGATAATCATTCTTGAATAAATCGCCCAAAAACTGTGTCTCTTTCGATCACTGAAGATAAACAATGTCGTGCCCGGTCAATACTTGGGTGATGTACCGCTTGGGAAAACTGGTTACTCTAAACAACGTCCTAAAATCCGAAATATGGTTTGGCTTTAAATAACCCACAAATAGTTAAGAAACCGTAAAAATCAAAAAAATCTGATAATTGGCCTTGAGGGGCAAATGAATATTCCTATCAACTGAACATTATACAATGAAGAACTTCAGCTTAAAATTTACTTCAAACAATGTTAAAAAACAGTTTCTAAATCTTTGTTGTTCTCAGACATAAATGTATTTATGTTCTACATTTATTTATGCAACGGAATCCGCGCTCTAGAATAGAAGCTTTTGGACTCTATCGAGACTGGAAAGAGTTGAAAGGGGAACTCCTGCTTAGATATGACAGCAGTATTCTCTTTTAGACATGGCTCTTGTAAAGGTAAAGGATAGCAAGAGAAGCCAGGTATTTACTCGAGCGGTACAAAGAACCGATCATTTTCCCAACATCCTTGGCGATTGATCGGATATACGATTGCCATCTGAGGTCAGAGATGAATTTGAGGTCCAATAATGTTTGAAGAGATGGGGCTTCCCTAAAGGAATATCTATTCATTGTGACTGGTGGTTTTTCAGGGTTGGAAAGGTGATGATGGAATGTTACTATATTTCTATATTTATGAGATGAGGTATTATGTACACAATTAACATTGTTCGGATTCCATCCTCATCTTTGTTGCCATATTTATCACAATGTTTCGACCGTTGTACGCTCCGGCCTTCTTCAGGTGGTTGGAATGTCGAATTGAACCCTTTATTTTTCTCGCTGGGGTAGACTGTTCCAGTTCCACGTGCCATGTTTAATGGATGACAGTTATCCGTTATGTCCTGTTAATTCCCCTCTCCAAGTTCTTCACCGCCTTAACCAGGTATTGAACTCACAACTCTTTGGGTCCTGTCATTGGATATAACTAACACCTTTATCCACTGTGCCATGTGTCCTCTCTCTCTATCTGTCTCTCTCTGTCTCTCTCTTTCTCTCTCTTTCTCTCTCTCTCTCTCTATATATATATACATATATATACGTGTGTGTGTGTGTGTGTGTGTGTGTGTGTGTGTGTGTGGTGACGCAGAAATAGCTGGGTTGTCTTTTTTCCTGGAGCGTGGTATCCGTCTAGGAGAAGGGGAACTGTGATGTCTCTCATCGGCTTATTGCTGGGTTTATTAGTATTGTTTGTAATGGTTAACGGCCCAGTGTTTCGTTACTTTCACTTTCGCTCAAATACCCCTGGGAAAGATACGAATTCATCTCTCCTTCCCGGCTATGTTTAAATAGTTGGGCAGATTGGTCTCTTCAGCTTTGGTTTGCCAACTGGTATTTGAGAAGGATATCAGACCAGGGTAGCTAGAAAATTTACCAGCGATGGACATACTCATTTAATAAAAGATACAGCTTTCATTTGCGCGCGTGTGTGTGTGTGTGTGGGGGGGCTAACAAGCTCTACTAACTACCAGGAGTGGAGTTTATCAGCCAAATGTCGACATATTCGTGTATTTCCTTAATTGATCACCCAGGACCGGTAGACTTAGCAGGCACATTGACCTCACACTTTTTGAAAGGAACTGAGTTTCAAAAACAAAAATTATGAAGTCTCAAACGATGACAAAAAATAAAAATCTGAATAAAAAAAATCTGTAATCAATCAAACCTGCGACTGAATGTTTTAAAAAATCATTTCACCCTAAGCAAAGTGGGAGTGCCAGAGGATTACAGAGAGTGAAAAGTGAGAGAAAAGATTAGGTATAGTGCGGATTGAGGCAGAATAAAAGATGAACGACGTTAAGAAGACGGAAGATGGCGTTTGACGTTGCATTTAAATTGTTGTAGACGGTAGTTCTCAGGAAAGCAAGTAAACGGAAGGGAGTTTCACAGGCAGTAAGTGCGAGAACAGACACTGTTGGAGTAGAAGTGTCGGTGACATTTAACAATAAAGCTTGTGGTGAAGTGATTGTGAATGCGTTTGGATGGTTGCAGGTGAAACTAACTATATCGATGCCCAATGCAGAATAGAAACGAACCATTTCAGATTAGCTCATCTGTTTTTTCCTCTGTCAGTCAGACCTCTTCCTCAATCATTTGTAACTCTTTCTGATCGATTATTCAGGTAACAAAATACTAAGTAGAAGAGCGGAAATCATATAAATGGAAACTGGAATGTTGTCGACACAATCCACTTCTCAATATCTGACAAAATGAACAAATATTAGATCATTTTTCTTAGCTGGCGGGAGGTCTGGAAAAGGAATTGTGGTCGTTATGGAATCTTTCAATTACTCTTTTATATAAATAAGTTTATATATACCACTTTATATATATGACTTAATAAACTACTATTCCCATCATAACAGCAAAATAAAATCCAGAATGATCATTGTATTCTATTTAAGAGCACTTCGACTTTGTTGCCCGCAATATTTACACGAAGTGGAGAAATATATTGAAAATACATTCAAGATCATTCAATAGCCTATTTCATTTTCAATGCGAAACAAAAGGGTCATAAAACATTCCAAAATAAAATTATTTATAAAATTATACACATGCATATGAGCTTATAAGTATCCATATTCATAAATAAATATGTCTATGCATTTAGTATCTACTCCAATATATACACACATATATATATATATATATATATATATATATATATATATATATATATATATATATATATATATATATATATATATATATATATATATATATGTAAGCAAATATTTAGATGTAGATCAAGGTAGGAAGTGTTTGTCAAGTAAAAGTTATTATTTATATTACTTTCGTTGTTTTTCACTTCCCATTATATATTTAGTGCAGTGAGTTTTCCATTGGTATCTCCATAGTTATGAATTCAAAGTGAAGCTTCTGCTAGAATTAGGTCACCGTCTGTACTACTATTTAATAACTCATAGTTTTACTCATGGAAAGCATGCAGTCGAATATATGCCAAAAGAAATAAAAAGACGGAATATGCAAATATTACATGCAAACATACAAACCACGTCTTTCAAGTTCAACAATCCTTCCCTGTTCGAACTCTGTTAAAATTTTACCCATAGCCATTTTAAAATCTGACATTTAATACTGGAAATGATCTGCGTGGATGTCTTCACGCCTGAAGCTATGAGCACACTGAGTAGTTCTAAAATTTTTGTCCAGTAATTTGTATGTTCACACATAGTCTTATATTTTTGACCAACCCAAAAAGTCCTTTTTTCAATTATTTGTTTAAATTAATCAATTAAAAGCTTAAAATGTTCACTTATTTCTTGATAAACTACATTTTCTAATTAAATGTAAATGTTTTCGCAAGTATTTTTTGATTAAAATAACAGTATTTTATATTTTTTAACCCTTTTGTATCTGGTCTTAAGATTTTGACCAAGGGTGTATGTGTATATATATATATATATATATATATATATATATATATATATATATATATATATATTCAAAAAAAGATTAATTAAATCTTCTTGTCGGCCGTTTTCAATAAAAAGGTTGCTGCCCAAATATACATCAATTATATATATATATATATATGTATATATATATATATATATGTATGTATAAATATATATATATATATATATATATATATATATATATATATATATATATATATATATATATATATATATATATATATATGTATATGTATATAATTGATGTGTATTTGGGCATACCCCCAGACAACCAGACTCTTCCTCTCTCTCTCTCTCTCTCTCTCTATATATATATATATATATATATATATATATATATATATAGAGAGAGAGAGAGAGAGAGAGAGAGATGTAGTCTCAGATGCAGTTATATATATATATATATATATATATATATATATATATATATATATATATATATATATAGTGTTTAAAATAATAGACTTTTCTATGTCTATTATATTAAATGATTTTTCTAAAGTACTCATCGATATTCTAATAATCTAATCATTTTGCAAATGGGGTGTTGTGTGTATATACTCTGGCCTTAATTCATGTTGTATTTGATCCAAGCTTTCGGATCACATGCATCGTTATCGGAGGTGTGAAAAGAAGAAAATTGTCATTTAAGAAGTAGACTATATGTTTATTATTGAAAAAGATTTTGAAACCTAAATAAAATGCACTTAAACACACCAAGCTTACCTGTTTGAATTGTACCATATGTTTGGAATCTCATTTTTTTAATTAATTTCGTTATCAATTTAAAAATATGTTATCTTAAATAATAATTATCTTTATTCATTCAATGTTGCTTACGTTGGTTGAAAAGAGCCTCTGTATTCTTTAGCTGTTTTTTTTTTTGCAGTTAGATTTATGAAGTATTCTAGTTGTTAATAGAAAAGGGATATTTAATATAATTGTGATTTTTTGTTGATCTATTATCTAATGCAATGTTTGCTTCGATTCCCACCACCGTTCTGCCATCAAACACAAAAGCTCGTCAATTGGCTCGCTGATATACCTCTGTCTATTACCCTCACTCTGCCCTCTTTAGAGTTAAGTTTTCCAAAACCCACATTCCTCATTACGTGCCCAAAGAATTCCAGCCGTCTTTTCCTGATTCTGAGTAGGTTTCTGTTGCCATTTTCTTTAAGACTTGTTGCTTACTAGCTCCGTTCATGGAATTTTCCATATTCATCTCTAGAACCATAGTTCTTCTACCTCTAGTTTTTTCCTGAGTCCTGGGGAGATTGTCCAACATTATTCACTGCCATATGAGAGGATAGTTATCACATAGCAATCCAACACTTTTTTCTTTGTTTCTAATGTAACTTTTCCTTTTCCCAGTGCTTTGCTTACCTTTTCGGATGATTCTTTCCGCGTGTTTGGATCTCCGTCTCGCGTTTTCCAACCTCTGTTAAAACACTTCCCAGATATTTGAACTTCTGCACCGGCTTGATATTTATATCTCCAATTCGTAAATCGCATTTTGGGATTTTCTTCTTGCTGATGACCGGAACTTTGGATCCTTTTGCAGTTTTTTCTATCTGAAATTCCCCAGATGATTCACTGGAAATGCGCAGAGTGGTTCCACTTTCTTTCCCAGGTTTCCAAATATGGCTTTGTACTATCTATATAGGTTGTTCTATTATTACGCAAGATTTTGTAATTGTAATGTTAATGGTAATACCAGCCGTTTACTTATAAGGAAACATTCGACACTTATTGACCGATCAGTCAATAGTACTTTCGGTTAAAATTGATTAAAATATTTAAATTAAAACAACTTATCAAAAATGTATGTTTCATTAACTGTCATCGCTCTTTCCAGTATAGATAAGATTATCCCACTGAGTTTTGTTTTGAAATAGTGTAGAATAACAACAGTTTGATTATATCATTATTTTTTTCTTTGAGTTACATGTGTTATTCATTGTGGTTGTATAAGTCTTCAAGTGATAATTTTTCTGTTATAGTTTGTGATTGTGTAGCACCAATCCACGATGTTCGAAGAAGGATGGTCTTCCCTAAAACTTACAGGATACATTCTCTCGAATCCATTTTAATACTCGATCTTTTATTTGAGTCATTTTACAACTCAGTTAAACTAGGGATTTCATTGATTACTTAAAAAAGCTAAGAAAAAGGTTTTCTAACACAGATTGGTATCTGACATCCATTCCCATATCATGAGAAGTAAATTAAGATTGTAATTAATTCTAGCCATGATTTTAATCAGTCGTATACCTAAATGCACGTCTCACGAAGGAGTCTACATCAAAATGGGGTGATTATACATAGCTGTTTGATAGTACTCAATAAAGGCGTCAAATATTACAGTCGTTTTTTTAATAATAAAGAAGAAATGTAGAAGCAAGTGTAAAGACATCATAAACTCTCTCTCTCATAGAAAGTGCATTTAATTAATTTATGTTTTACACTACATTCTATACAAATTAAATAATAATAATAATAATAATAATAATAATAATAATAATAATAATAATAGCAGAATAGTCCCTTGTCGGCTTTTTGACGCGGCTCACTGGCCTGTCGTGTAAGCCTTCAAAAATATTCGATTGTTTCTTTTTTTTTGTTTTTTTGTTTTTAACTGACGTCAGTTTTTTTAGCAAATTGACAATATTGTTAAACGATTCCTGACTGCACAAGCCGTCTCATATATTGATTGTCTTTGCCGGTAATTAAATAAATGAGAATTTTGGACCACTGGAAAGGAAATAAAACAAATCTCTTTTTAATCTTCGCTTTCTTTTTAATTTATAGTCACTTTGTAACACTACAGAAATAAAATGGTGTGATAAAAATCCCTCAGGATAAATTAAGTGCGTTTCAGTACGAATTTAGATCTAGTGTGTGTCTCGCTGGCCGCCTATCATCAACCTCGTCATCATCATCCTTTCATTATTCATTTTATTTCTTTTACGAAAAATCGGCGAACCGTGTTCGAATTCCGGTCAAGTTCCTTACATTCACTTTCAACAATTACCCATGGGAATGATATAAATTCATCTCTTAGCTATGGGTTAAATATCAAGACAGCTTCGGATTTCCAGTCGACGAGAAGGGCAACTATGATTTTAAAGACTTTGTAGCGGTGTTTGTTCGAAACAGCCATGGAAAGGATTATGGAACCCCCAGTTATCTGCAGTAATAAGTTGTGACTAGTATCTCAACTGTGATCGACCTGTACTACATATATATATATATATATATATATATATATATATATATATATATATATATATATATATATGTACACTCATTACAGTTCAAAAGTTTGGGGCTACCTTTGGTAATTTTTTAAAACATTAGTTTAAAATGTAGTTGTTTTGTACTTTAAATAAGAGAAAATTATTTTATATGTTTACATGGTTAAAAAAAAGTGGGACATAAATTATTTATTAGAAATTTTATTATGCCTAAAAGAAAAAATGCATTTTGTGATTAACTTTTGCTCACGTCAAAATATACTCAGTTAGCCTTGATTACTGCAGCACAAATTTTTGGCATTCATTGCAAAACTTTCTCAAAGTATAAGTGTGATAATTGATTTCATTCTTTTTTCAATGACTCTAAGAAATATTTTCATTTTTTTTTCACTCTTCTGTCAAGTTGATCCCATGCTAATTCTGGAGGTAGCTACAAATTTTTGATCTGTGTATATATAAATACACACACACACACGTGTGTGTGTTTGTGTGTGTGTGTGAGTGTGTTTGTGTGTGTGTGTGTGTGTGTGTGTGTGTGTGTGTGTGTGTGTGTGTGTAATAGGACACTGAGGTCAACAGCGAGGGGCAACAATCTGTTTCCTGCTTGAACGCAATATTCATCTTGAGTGTGTGAAAGAGGGAAGATTAACAACGAAAGGAAAACCATGTAAAAGGGGAAAATAAATGCATATAGAGAGGGAATGGATAAAGAAGATAAAAAGGAAGAGAGAAAGAGAGAGAGAGCGACAGTGAGAAAGAGTGAGGACAGGTGCGCTGGAAAGTTTTAAAGTCGTGTTGCGATAAAAACGTATACGTAAAATTTGCGATATCTTAAAATGGCCAGAATATTGCGTTCAATCATCTCCGCCCTGAGCTCAGTGTCCACTTTTATATTCACATACGTTATATCCCTGATATTGAGCACTTTTAGCCATGGCATACCGTAAAAATATATTTTAATATATTTTATCATATCTATCTATCTATCTATCTATCTATCTATCTCTCTCTCTCTCTCTCTCTCTCTCTCTCTCTCTCTCTCATATATATATATATATATATATATATATATATATATATATATATATATATATCAATTTAAACGTTATTTTGTAATGGATACTCGTATTTGAGTAGACGTTCCATTTATTTATTAAAAAGTATATTTATTTATTTTCGTCTGCCAGTCTGAATATTCGATAAATGTTATTAAAATAAAATATACGCTTTCCTGCAGGATTCGAACCTGCGTCACTCTAGGCAGAGGGAAACAATCGAGATACGACTTGCTTTAATCGAATGAACTGCAGAAAACATACACGATTAGGCAAGGTTGAATATTGCCTTTAAGCGAAATTCTTCTCGTCATAGACCTCCTTGAAATAAAAACATTACTTCTTTAAAAATTTGTTTTGCTTACGTTTTATTTAGTGTTAATGTAAAGATAAGCGGTCTTGTATCTACCAACCTCAGAGTTTGAAATTAATACTGTGGACTTCTTCTTTTTTTACAGTTTCATTTCATTTCATTTTCTTAATATTGAGTACTTTAATTACAAACTCTACATGCTTGGAAGCATTGTCCTCCTGGATTATACTCCTCAAGGTTTTCTTTTTAAGCATAAAGAATATTTGTTAGAAACGAAAATACACTCGGCTTTTACAAATTTGTAACTAATTGTTTACCAGTTCTGCATCTTTTTATGCACGACCATTATACGTTTTTATCGAGGAGCATTGGGTGTTACCCGCATGATATTCGTCCCTCTTGAAGTTTCGAATTATGCTCTCTAACCGAGAAATATCCATAATAATCTTAAGCGAGAAGGAATTGAGTGAAAGAGAGAAGAAGAGAGAGTGTGAATGTAGGAAGATAGGAAGTAAGAAAACTAGAAATAACAACGAAAGGAAACCCAGATGAAAAGCAAAAATAAATGTATAGTGAGAGAAGAAAGGAATAGAGACGAAAGAATGGCAGGAAGAGACAAAGGCTGGTTTACTGGCTGGAGAAATAAACGAAACGGTCAAAATTTGGTTGGGATGAAAACGTATAAAATTTGCGATATATTAAAATGGAAAATGGAGTAAAAAGAAATATAATACTTTATTTTATAGTTTGTTTACGTGCAACTATCATTATTAATAATACAGTGTAACCCGGATATAAGAGACCCGGATATAAGAGAAACTCGGATATAAGAGAGATTTTCTCTGGTCCCAAATTAGAGCCTGTGTTAATGTATATATAATAGACCAAACCCGGATATAAGAGAAACCCGGATATAAGAGAAACCCGGATATAAGATACTTCTTATCCGGTCCCGACAACTCTCTTATATCCGGGTTACACTGATTGAGTTTGTGAGCAACTCTCCTAGAAAATTATGTTAGATACAAATATGTGAAGCCCAATGTATCCATTATGACACCCAGTCTGACAATGGTATGGATTACTTCGAAATGTACGCGATAATGAGATATTGTGATAAAATTAGCGCCCACATTTGCAGTTGAGGCCTAGTAAAAATATAAGATCGAGTAGCGCAGTCCTCTCAGACGAGATCCAATTGTGAGGTGTTCTCAAGTACCAAGATGTTACTCTCAGTTTGCCTTAGCTGACATCCTTCAAACTGGCCACATCACGGTTCTAATATTATCACAGAAGTTAAGCAACATCGAACCTTGTCATTACCTAGATGGATGACAGCTTGGAAATACCAGGTGTTGTAAGCGTGGATGTGCCGTTGGTATAATTGATAGTTCCTCGGAATTGTACATCGGAGAGCCGAGTTGTCGCCCTCGTTACATTCACATACGCGCAAATCACCTTGAAAATACCCTTCCCCAACAATGGGTTAATTAGTAAGACTTGTATCAATAAACCATTATCTTTTTAAAAAATTCTTACTATCTAAAAATATTTTCTGGCTTTAAATAATCTGCAAAGAGCTGATAAGCCGTTGATAACGAATCAACCAAACGAATCCTTCAAATTTATAAAACAACCTACTCTACACCAGGTTATAGTGCTTCGCCACTACTCCTCCTCATGGACGGATATGCATTATTGTTATGATAAGTTCACTCCAACCGTCATATAATGAACTAAGAGTTATACTGTACATAGAAAATATCAATTTATTATTTAAGTTTATTATTTCATGAATAATAAACTAAACAAAGAAGATTCTATTCACCATTGAATGATTATGATTTTTTTATATCAAGTTTAGCAGAACATACAATTATATGGTTTTATTAATTCCGATATATTTCTATTTCGAGTTTAGAAATGCTGGGACTTTTATAGTCGATGACGTCGCGTTTCTTTCTCTCTTGACTTTTGACTTTACTCTCTTTTTCCTTCCCTTTCTCTCTATTTTGCACTTGTCACGTGAAAGCAAGAGGAATGTCATTCCTTACAGCAGTGAATTGATTGTTTGTTCGTTCTGCTATCAAATTCTGATTAATCCACATTAAAAAAAAACACATATAGTGCATTTTAACACGTAAGTTTAATCCATGTTACATTTTTCCCTGGTGAAAAAAGTAGACACTTTTTTTTCTAATGAAACGAATTAATAAAAAAAAAGTTGAACAGAATAAAAGAAAGAAATCAATAACACAGCGTTCCCTGATGTGTATTCTTGGATTGTAACAGCTAAAAATATTTTCAAATATTTGAATAATGAATTATTAGAATAATCGATAGGAAGAAATTGTTTCTTGAAACGAATCTGATACAAATGTCCACAGCTAAGCATTATTGGCGATAACGTGATGTATGCTATATAAAAATACACACAAGTGCGCACGTATATAAACATATATGAACATAGACAGACAGACTGACAGACAGACAGACAGATAGATAGATAGATAGATAGATAGGAACAGACTGTGATAGATATCAACAGCGATAGAAATATCAGCAGACATAGATAGCTATCAGGTAATTTAGATAGATAGATAGATAGATAGATAGATAGATAGATAGATAGATAGATAGATAGATAGATAGATAGATAGATAGATAGATGGTAATACTCTGAAACAGATAATTATATTCACAGAATGTGATAGACAGGTATTGTTGTCGCTAATATGGTGTACGCTCCGTACGAATACACACAGAGTCGGGTACGCACACATGCACATAAATAAACACGCAAATTCAGAGATATGGTTATGGACAGTTTCAAAATGAGATAGATACATACACACACACACACACACACACACACACACACACACACACACACACATACATATATATATATATATATATATATATATATATATATATATATATATTCTCGGTAATATACAATTAGTGAATAATTATTTATATTTGTTTATAGCATGGTGTTGAGAATTTAGATTTATTGCTGACTCTCATATCTATCCCAGTGTTATCTATCTATCTATCTATCTATCTATCTATCTATCTATCTATCTATCTAAATCAGCTGATAGCTATCAAAGTCTGTTGATATCAATCGCTATTCATAGCTAATTATCTATCGCTGTTGATATATATCTATCTATCTATCTACCTTTTCAGGCATTTATTTTTTTCCATAGACCTACCCAGTTATAACTTTCTGATTCCAATACCATCGATGAATTGATCAAGCCAGTTTTTATTTTTTTCCCATAATTTAGATCCCATAGTATAAGCTGATGCATAACTTCTTGTTTACTTGTCAATAGACGTTAATGACTTTAACAATGATCACTAAAAGACACTCGCCTTTCACAGGTTGGGTTTGTGTCCGTAACCCTTGATGGATTCCTGTCGATCTTCATTAGGCATGTTCTCTTTCCAGTAGATATTAATAGTCGACTGTGATTCTACATTGTCTCTCATGATTCATAATAATAATAATAATATTCATCATCATCTTATCATCAGGCGTGGTTGTATGGTCGTTGCACAACTGATCACCTGGCCAATTGCCTTCGCATAGCAAGAGTCATTTCATGCGGTATGCGTTACCACATCAACACGAGCAGAGATATTGGCAGCCGGTGGTGACTGTATTTACAAACCTGTCACTTCCGCTCTTTAGTTACAGTATGATTCTAATATAGACGCTACTGATAAGATCTGCTTAAATATAGATGTTGGTCTAAGACAAGAGAGTGATTATCATAGGCATATATGTCTCATAAGTAAAGCAAATATTCCGAATAGGAATTTCTTTAGGCCACAATTGCCTTCCATACTTGATCTGTGGGCCGCCCGTCGTAGTTGAGACTTTTGTATCATAGATTCACTATTTGATCAATCAACCAATGCTTTTATCCACTGGGCAATGCGATCCAAAAGTTACTTGACCTAAATAGTAGTGAGTTCAATCCGTGCAGAGAGAGCAAAAATCTGGAGAGTTGAGTTCTTAAAGGGATTTAACTAAAAACTGAAATATCCAAAGGCATGACACATGGAATGAGAAAAATCTAACCCCGTCCACTAAATAAAAGGTTTGATGCGAAATTATCACCTGAAGAAAACCGGAACGCACAACGCCCGGAACGTCGTGAATATGGCAGTAAAGATGAGGACTGCAATCCGAACAATGTAAATAGTGTAAACTGTTTATTCCTTGTTAAGTGTTCTACTGATTTTTACTTCTAATGTACTAGTACCCGTTGCCTGTAGATGCATTGTTGACGTTTTACGTATGATCTCTACACATTGAAAATTAAAAAGGAAAGACATTTTATATCTTATATTTTCAAATAGTTATCATCACATTAAATTATTAATATTATTAGATTTCACCAAATTTTTATTGTTAAATAAATATAAACAAATTATATATAAGAAATTAAACATATTTAAAAGTCAAAAATGGAAACTCCGTTGCATGTATTACCTTGTGTTAGATGTACGGCAGCAGGTGCAAGAAATGGAATTCATAAATTGTAAAAGCGTCAAAGCCCGCAGGCCATAAGACGGTTGCTTTATTTTGTAAAGAAAACAAACATCTACAGATAAAAGAAAATAATCAAGTTGCTGTTCACAAATTGGCTAGTTAATGAATAAATTCGCTTCAGATAGGATTACTTGACTGATTATTCAATTTTCTCTTGATTAACTTGTAATTAGAGGCTTAATTCTTCTAATAAATATGCTATCCTAATGTGTATGCACACTATGTTAGAAACGTAATCAACCCATGTAGCACTTAAGAAGTAGTCTCCACTTATATATATATATATATATATATATATATATATATATATATATATATATATATATATATATATATATATATATAGTGCTTAACTATGCCAGCATTATGATAAACTGATATAATTTCAAATTTAACGGTCAGTATACACTCAGCGCGTGAAAGTTGCGTTTGGCATGAAAATGCACAGGAGGCAACTTTACAGTGGTGGGATAGCGACTGTAGCCGAGACGCAATATTAAAATTCCTACAAAATTTGCCACAAATATGTGTATGTGCATATATATATATATATATATATATATATATATATATATATATATATCAAAGGCTCAAACACTAACATTCCATGGTTATAATTTATTACATTGGAATCGTAATCAACATCCAATTCATCAGACCTAAAAATTCAAAAAATGTTTGGATTTGTTGGGCTGATAAATTGGATCATGATTACGATTGCAATTCGATTACAGTGTTTGGGATCATTATCTTGTTGGAAGATCAAATCAAGAGGAAGTTCAAGATTTTAAACCGAAATCATTAAATTTGTTTCCAAAATATTTTGATATGCTGCGGCATTCATTCTACCATTTATTACTGATATGTTGCCAGTGCCTTTTGCAGAATAATATCCCCAAACCATGATGCTGCCACCACCAAATTTCTCTGTTGGAATTGTGTTCTTTTGTTTGAAGGCATTGCCATCTTTCCTCCGTACATGATTTCTTGAATTACGTCCAAACAACTCAATTTTAGTTTCGTCCGTCCATTATACTCTTTCCCCATACGAGTTTTCATCGTCCTTATGTTCACGAACGCATTTCAAACCGGTATTTGTGTGTCTTCTCAATGGCAGTGGTGTTTTCCAAGAGGAGTGTTTTAGATCGTTGTTATGAATTCCATTGATTATTTCCGTTTAGTGACACAGATTCCTGATAAAAGCAAATCATCCTGCAACAATTGACGAGTAACCACTGGATTATGTTTAATTTGATGCATTAGTTTCCTCGAAGATCTTGCACAAAAATTCCGTGAAGCGCCTGTTCTTCTTTGGTTTTCAACAGTTTTGAGTTTTATACCTCTGCAATGAATGAACTAATTGTAGTAAATGTAATA
>OZ038493.1:105037414-105092414 GCA_964036315.1 Acanthosepion esculentum
GTGTGTGTGTGTGTGTGTGTGTGTGTGTGTGTGTGTGTGAGTGTGGATGTGTAAATATATGAATTGCAAGAAAAATGTTATTTTTAAAAAAACAGTGCTCGATGTTATATAGCAAAGCTATAAAGTATATATATTAATGAATATATATATATATATATCCCACACCGTTAGCACTACTCGGATGTCATGTCAAACGTTATCTCGAGATGATGAGTATATATTGACCGTTATTTGTATATAATTTTAAAATATATCAGTTTATCATACACCTGGCTGAGTTAACAGATATTGATATTGTGATCTATTTTTTTCAAAAACGTTTTTATAAAAATACTTATATTTCTCATGACGTTCAATCTAGCCACTGAATTAACCGGTATTGCAATATGAACATAAAATATAACTAATTATTACTTTATTTAATTTTAGAGAGGTGAGATTTCAACTATAATTATTACTTATTTATATAATGGAAGGCAGCTAACTTAGCCTATTTTAAAATGAAATTAGCAATATAAGTAAATAAAAATATATAATAATAAATAAATATAAATATAAATAAATATATAACAATATATATGAATAAATAAATATGATAACTTATAAAACCTACTAATACGATAACAAATCTATAAAACAAATAGAAATAAAAAGTATACACAATAATACATCTATATTTAATAAACTCCGATTAGTGTTAACGGTGTGGGATAGGTATATTCATTAATATATATATATATATATTCATATATATATATATATATATATATATATATATATATATATATATATATATATATACGTATATATATATATATATATGTATATATATGTATGTATATGAAGAAATATAGTGTTAAAGTGTGCTATATTTATGGGATAAAGTGCTCAATATCAGAGATAGAGCGTGTGTAAATATAAAAGTGATCATAGAAATCAACACTTAGAGGTGACAGTCTATTTCATGCTAGATGCATGACGATTGCATCTAGCAGGAAGCAGACTGTCGCCTCTAAGTATTGACTTCTATGTTCACTTTTATATATATATATATATATATATATATATATATATATATATATATATATATATATATATATATATACGCAAATACCCTTGGGATAGATATGAATTCACCTCTTTTCCTTCCAGCTGTGATTTAATTAGAAAGACTTGTATCATTAAACCATTAGAATTTTAAAAAATAAATAAATAAAAATGCATACAAATTATTTAGATTTCAGCATTAAATAACCTATAGATGTGGATATGCCGCTAAACAAAAAAACAATTTTTAACAAATAATGCCTATGATATATTTACTCTAAAGATTTTTTGCATTAATCTATGACTCGTAATTGTTAAGCTGCAATCATGATTATCTAAAATTACCTTTTAAATTATTTGTAAACCTCAACATATACATCAGTTGGTTGTATGTTAAGAAGATTAGTAATTAGATACGATTGAGCATTGATATTTAATAAGTTATCTTAATATATATCTTATCTCCGGTGGAAAGTCTGTACGCCGAAACCAACGAGATGTCTTTGACACTAAGACGGTAGAAATTATCCCTACAATATTATAGCAAACTACATTCAAATAACTTTGCATTCAACAGTGTTTCGCAACGACAATATAAAGATATATTCAACCAAATAAAAACAGCCATCAAGTCTCTCGGCCTTTAGCGATTTCAAAAGCGTAGCTTAGATGTGACACAAGTTTGAAAGTATGGAACACAGTAAGAATCGAACCCACTATTCAGTCGTAATTAAGCTAGCGAAACAAAGATGCTAATCGTCAGGTTCCCTTGAAGTGCCGAAACCTTTCGTCTTTTATACGGAAAACATTATTAATGACTCACGAATAGAAAATAACCTAACGCTGAAATCTATTACACTGGTAATTTCACCTTGTTTAACAAAACAACCAATATTTTTACTCAACACACTAAAATTAATACCAATTCGTCTAACTCTTTAGAATAAATTGATATTTTACAGGAGCGGCCAAAGTATAAGCACATATATATATTGATGTTTCAAAAAACATTGATAAAGTTGTATGATCAGACATTCTTGTTTATTTTTTTGTTTAACGACATGGATTACTATGGATTATTTAATGCCGAAATCTAAATATTTGTTATTTGATTTTGTGCCTTCAATTTCTGATATTTTGTACATCATTTTATACTTTCAGGGCAAAAGACTGTTTTATAGATATATAGTTCGTAGATCATATTGTGTTATTAAATGCTTTGGTATAAACCTATAAAACATATTATTATGGCATTATGTTGACGGTTTACGCATTTTCCTTGTAGTATGTATGTCTTACAGGGGCTAAGTGTGTACATTCAGTGAAAATGTGTTTCACGGTGAGTACAACTTGGTATGTTGTACATGTTGGTTGATCTTCATTCTTCAGTAAGTATGAAGCGGTGGAATATGTGGGGCCTATGCGTAGTAGAACCAACGTTAGCTCATCTTTTCTTCCTTCTTTAGACATTTGTGGCCATTCACCTATAATTGGTTTCATTGTGCGAAGCTTATAATTTGCATCGAAGGTCCAGCACTCCAGCCATTCTTGTTTATTTCACTTTCCAGGTATGTATAAGGGATCATGAAATTATTCTCCGCGACTTCATTTCAGGAAAGCATTGCGGCTAAATCTGCTTGGTCATTTCCTCTAATTCATATGTGGCTTGGGATACAGCATAGCACTCTTTCTTTAATGTTGGATAATGAATTCAGCCTGCATAGCTATTTCACCAGTGGGTGGTCAAGATTTTATTTTTTATTTTCATTGCTGTTATAACTGACAGAGTGTTAGATAATATTACATATTTTTGTTTGTTTTTCTTTCCTAGAGATGAAGTCGAGTGTTTTGTTCCAATCTTGAAAAATTGAAGTTTCTTTTGGTAGATGTTCCTTTATTTATTTTCTTGTTATACACTGCTGCACATCCTGTTTCATTTTTGTATTTTGTTCCATCCGTGATGAGGATGGGGATAGAACAATAAAAACGCCTACCTGCCAAATTCTGCATCTTAAGGGCTGAAGCTGGAGCCATAGACTCAACTTTAGCCATCATAACAAACAATGAACACGACAACTTCATAGTTTTTAAAGATTCACTATCCTTACTTACATCGCTCAGAAACTAGAACACAGACAATCCTTTAATAGTTAAATTACTTAACAGGATCAAACAACTTTGCAAAAAAACAAAAACAACTTCTTACTGTTGGGTACGTTGCCATATCGGCAACTGCGGAAAAAGAAAAACTGAGATGGCAGCAAAAGAATCCCTAAAACGAAAATTTCATATTTGAAAATCCGCTATAAAGACTTCAAAGCAACTATTAACTCATATATTCAAAACAAGTGGCAAGATTTATGGAACTACCACGCAAACAATTAACTTTACAAAATTAAATCCATTCTAAGAAAATGGCATCATGCTCGCAGATTGTTCTCGGAAGGAAAAAATTATCCTATTAAGAATTAGAATAGGACACACCTATATCACTCACTCGATTCTCCTAAAAATAAACATCATTCTGAATGCACAGCATGTCAGTAGAACATATTCTAATCTATTGTAGTGACCTTGCTCCCATATGTCAACGGTTTTATGACATGGTTACTCTAGAGGACTTTTCAAGTTAAATTGGTAAACTATTTAGCCTACTTAAAGTGGATTGTTCTACACCACAAATTATAGCACTAAATAACTCCAATAAAAAGGCATAACCGATGAGTGGTAGAACCAAAGACACAAACCATTGTTTGCAAACCATATATTTTTTAAAATATTTCGCCTTTAAATAACTGACAGTGTTGATATGTCATTAAAACAGAACCTCAAAAACAAAAGGCTTAACATATATTCCCTATAAGTGCTATTTGATAAAAAATATTTAAATGAAAGATTACTGCCTAAACATATTATGTTTAAGATATATATATAAAAATTCTACAATATTTACCTACCAATGCGTAGATTCTCCCTTCATTAATAATGACAAAATCTACGAGAAATTCTCTTCGTTTTGTTCTGATATCTCCAATCGTTTATAATTGGATCGTGTTTGTTGGGTGTAACTGCAGCTAATAACGATATATATATATATATATATATATATATATATATATATATATATATATATATATAGCATACATGTTAAATAGCCAGGTGTATCCGAAAAAAATTCTGTGTCCCACACGAACGATGCTTTATCATAGTGGAAGTAACCATCATCAACTGGAAAATATGGTGTGCGTAAAGAGTTAAATGTTGTGTATATTATACGCGTTAAGAAAATTTCTGGTTTCATTGCGAAATATATATATATTTAAAAAAATGTTTTTTTTATAAGAATTGTTTTGATTTATAAAGTCTTAATTTTTTTCAAAATCCTGTATTGATGTCTGTCGGTTAGATAATATTGTTTTAAGTAAAAACCATATTTACTAATCAGAAATGGAAGAGCATACTACAATTCGGCGACTCCCAGTTTTTTAAAAAGAATTTTGAGTATTTTCGTCTGTATAAACGTTGTAAATATCGATGTCTATACACGGCATTATCGGAAAATAAGAGCAGTAGCTATGCTAAAAGTTTTTTTAAAGTTTTCAAATACGTCTTCAGCAAGCGCCTTCGCGAGTAAGACTATAAAGGCAAAATACCTAAAATTCAATAAAATATGAGAATATTTTCTCATTTTTTGTAAAAGAACTGGATAGTTACAAGATTATATAATAAAAGGCGTTCACGTTGTATTCGTCATGTCATTTTTACAGTTTGGTGCCGTTTATTTAAAAGCTCTCGATATATCTATCAGCAAACTCATAAAAACACCCACCTCCATGTTATAATTGTTTTCTGCAATATTTTAAAGTAAAAGTAAATAATATTTGTTTCAATTCTGATTAATTCAACTTTAAATCGTTTAGTATTCCGCAACTAAAGTTTTAGAAATGTATATTTTATTTTTGAAAAATTTTTTATCAGAAGAATTATCTTCTATTGACAATTTTATAATTATGGGAGATTTTAGCGATTTAAAAATTATTTCAGTCAATTCAAATACAGTTTGAAATACACCAAAGTATTGTGCTTATTAGGAATATATATATATATATATATATATATATATATATATATATATATATATATATATATATATATATATAGTGGATCCACCCACCGTATTCGACGTATGAGTGTCAAACACCTCAGTTCCTATGAACCCACAACCCAGGCACTAGCACATATGATTTGATTGTAGTGCTGAAGGCTTTGTGAAAAATCAACCGCACTTTTTCAAGGGCCGAATACAGAGACCTGGTGCACTAGGTTTTGAATTCAGAGTTGTTCTTCTCCTATAGTTGCCATCCAAGGCTATAGAACCCAGTCTGTCCTGCTATTTACCCACTGCTGGAGGGAGAAGATGATGATTCATACCTTTCCCAAGGGTATTAATGTAATGGATTCAACTCGAATTTGAACTCGGCTCTCCGATTCCTCACTCCGAGCTGCTATCAATTACTCAACCGTGACTCCCCGTGCGCGTGGCCGAATGTTTAGAACGTTCGCTTTCTGACCATGAGACTCGGGTTCGAATCTCACCATGGTCGTTCTGTCAGGAATGCGACTTACTGATGTTATCGGACTGGATCGAGGTCGATCCCAGCATGTGGCACCTTTGGAATATGCCTGAAAACCCTACCACGGGCTGACCCAAGCCATGTAGGTGATATTGGGTAGACGGAAATCTTGTAGGTTGTCTATAGCTGCGCTAGCACGAAGCCACAAGTCAGCACGGACGATGGCTTGAGCTGGCCTTGTTCAAATTATTGATCACACTAGATAACACGCTCTCTTCCAGAAGCTATAACTAAGGTCTACTCAGCATAGTTGCAGTATAAAACACAGGTGGGCTCTGTCGGTGTTGAGCGAACACAAATGTACCTGAGCGAGTGTCTACAATAAGGATTGGCTAGCCGCCTTAGTAGACGGGTATCCTCGAATACGAGTAGCGAGCTATTACATTATATATGAATATATATATATATATATATATATATATATATATATATATATATAGATAGATAGATAGATAGATAGATAGATAGATAGATAGATAGGGCTGTAAATAACGAAAGACATTAGCCCTAAAACCGAAAACTGGAAAGGCCTGTTTTACACTTATTGGCCTCTAGGAAATTGAGGAAGCTAGTCCTTCGCTTCACTTTTGTTTAGGGATAATAATTTCGGTTATAAATAGTTCTTAGCTTTAGTTTGCTTATTTTATATGAGCAAGCAGTAGTGTGTCGTACTGATTATCACCACGCAGCATTGGAGTCCATGTCCACAGTTTCTATATCTACAAAAGCTCTGATACGGAGCACTCTTTTCCCTTGTAGCTAGTCAATTTATATTTCTCATATCAATATTAGTTTATTCATATCTATTAATAGGCATCTAAAAGCAAACAACATAGCGGTGGATAAAATCAAGTATCCAGTGTATTATTTTTTTCTTAAGCAATTCACCCCAAGCAAGGCGGGAGTGCCACTAGCACGCAAGGGGTTACAGAGTATTGAGAACAAGAGTAAAGAGGCGTGTTTGAGGAAAGGATAAAGAGAAGGACGGGGAACAAGCTCAGGGTGCCAGATGTCGATTGACATTACACTTGAACATTTGAAGTCATCGGGGAAGTAAGTAAGAGGAAGGGAATTCCACAGACGGGAGGTGCGAGAGAAGGAGCTGTTTGAGCAGAAGAGACGGTTACATTTAACTGTTTTGACAGTGAAAGGGTGGGACCGAGATGCCACCCTGGCAGCTCGCTTAAATTCATGCAATCTGAAAACCATCGAAAGTAGCTCGTCGGAACAGTTGCCGTGAAAATACTTATAGAAGATACAGAGGATTATGACTAAGAATTTTGCTCAGGTTTTAAAAAGATTGATGGCTACAATAAGTAAATTAAGATATGAATAGCAAAAATTGAATGAAAAAATAAAAATGTCGAAACGAATTTCTAGGCGATTTTTTTTAAAATCATAAAAGAATTGATAATTTTAAAATTTGACTGAATTTTTCAGAATTTATTCGTTAATAAAATTTAAAGTATTTTTTTTTTTAATTTGTGGAAATAATTTTATGTCTGTCATTGAATTAAAATATATATGTGGACACGAAAACTTACACACACGTACGATTTGAATTAAATTTAAATGGGGTTCTTTCTCGATGGGCTAAAGTCTAGAATACAGGAATTGAGTGGAAAACGAAACAGAATAATATATATTTCAATAAATGTTTGTACATTTCAAAAACAAATTTGTTTTGAAATTTAATCATCTTGCAGTCAGCGAAGTGACGGAGTAAGACACCAGTGAAAAGAAAACTAACTGAAAAGGAATGTAAAACATGAAATTCTTAAAAGCTTATTTCTATGAAGATACAGTCTAAATGAAAATCAAGCGTTCAGCCGTATAGCGTAAATCTCATGAAATGAGATTCATCTAGATTATTTTCATGTAAATTTAAATTGCTTTTGTAATGACTAGGTCCATCGGTGAAGCATGTCAAAATAAATGTTTTCAAAATTGTGACATATATATATATTTTTGGTTGCTATAACTCCATGCAAGGCAGTAAAACCACTAAGACATACGGTGTTACAGGGTGGGGAAAATTAGGAACAGAAACATTAATAACGAGCGGGAAAAGAAAATAGTAATCAGGAGGACAGTAGATAGCGATTGACATTGTATTTATATTTTTGCAGATTAAATTTGGATTTGGCTGTAAAGTGCGAGAAAGGAAACTGCAAGCATAGAACTTATGGCTACATCTAGCCATATATATAAATATATATATATATATATATATATATATATATATATATATATATATATATATATATATATATATATATAGTGGAATCAAATATGGATAAAAATACAACAGAATGATTGAACAAGAGACGAATATGACACAATTATAAGTTTATAAATGTTTTACTATTTATGTTTTTTCTTTCATATACATGATATAATATATATATATATATATATATATATATATATATATATATATATATATTATTTTTATACGTATACTAAATTCTGGCAGTGTAAAATAAACGCAATTGATGCAATTTGTAAATAAAAAATATTGCACAAACTGATATCTGAGGAATAAAAATTCAATAAAAAAAGAATAGACTTAAAACATTCGTCCTACTTGAAAATAATCAACCAGCACTAGCCAAAAGAAGAAAAAAAACACTTACAGAGTTACGTAACCTGATACGTAAAATTATGTATTATATATATATATATGTGTGTGTGTGTGTGTGTGTGTGTGTGTGTGTGTGTGTGTGTGTGTGTGTGTGTTCTTGAAACTTGCCTGGCAATATCTTACATGAATCTTTGTGTAAAAGTGATACTATTAATTTATAAGTGCAAATCCAAGTTTTGTTGAAGGTCATATTTTCCAGATGCCGCTAGAGAGGAAAGGCCCGTTAATGTTATTTCAATGTCTCATTCTATTTTTATTCAGCTCCCAGTTACTAATTGGGAATTCAATTATTTTTTTCTATATCTATAAGTCTCGAAAGAAATTTCCTGAGTTTAGCTACGCTTTTCTATCACTAACAATACTGATTAGTGAAATAAAATTTCATGCATGTCATTAATTTAATGTTATCTTTGATGAAACCACTTAAAATAGATGAAAAACGTAAGAAAACAAGAAAGTGTTCTCCTTCGGGCGCCTGCTGGAATTAAGATTCTTGTTTTGTTTTTTTGTTTTTTTGTTAATTTTAAGGCATGCGTAGGGAAAGAATATAAAAAAAACAAGAGAATGAAAAAAAAGAAGTGAATAAAACCGAAGGAAATAACTTCGGTTAATTTGTTATCTAAAGTGTATAAAATTGTAATGTAACTTGTCAAACATCGGGCAGAAGAAAAGTGGGGAAAAATGAAAGAGAGGAAAAAGCAGGAATTAAAATGGTGAAACAGTCGCACAAAGATGTTTGGATGGCTTTTTTTTTTAAATCAATTTATTCTAAGCGTGGCTTCGGGAGACAGATTTATTGAGCACATAGTTAAGGTGGTGATTTGATTGAAGACGCGCAAGATATGCCGTGTTGATATCCCCCTAGATTTCACATCAGAGGCGAGCAATGAAAACACAGCGTTAATCCACAGGAGAAAGCTAAGCGACGCGTTTCCGTTTAAAAGAAGCGAATATTTAAACATTATGCTTAATCTGATTTGGGGCCTTTTTTTACATTTGACAAGCAGAGTACAGAAGAGACAATCTCTGCACAGATCTCAGATATATTATTAAAGGTATTTCAGGCATGGGGATATGAGTTGGTTATAATGGTTGAGCTAATGCTGTAGGTGTGAGGTGTTTGAAATTTGTGTGGGTGAGGTTGTTCTTTTTCACTTGTGGGAATTACAGCTTGATTAATTGTTTCATCATTCGCAAAAATTTGACGTATTTATTTATTGAAACAGCGAAGTAATAAAGTATGATATTGTCAAGCAAATTAGATTCAAATAACTTCAGTATTAGAGATATATATATTTATATTTATATATTTTAAGTCAGATTTCAAATCGACCGCCTGATGATTGCGTGAAAGCGCATGAAACTGGATGTCGTTGTCGGTCATTACCCAACTGAAATTTGACTCAAAATATATTAATGCTCTGCCAAATTTATGGCATGGTGCGCTATTTTTTTTCAGGATGCAGTCTTGGGTAGATACTTTTATATACAGACGAGAAAAACTTGATCCGTTTGGACAATTTTTTTCCGATATATATATATATATATATATATATATATATATATATATATATATATATATATATATATATATATATATATATATATAATTAAGAAATTATTTATACAAAGAATTAAATAGCAATGTTAATGCGATTGATGGCGAAATCACTTCGCTAACAGGACTTAATGAGATATTATCTTACTATCAATTCCTTGAATAATAAAATCTTTATATTCGTGTTGTTGTCAGATAGAAAACACATGCCAAGTTCTTTCTAAAATTTCAAATTGTCATCTTCAGGGCGTAATCTTCTTATATACAACATTTTACCTTTCCTATATATCTTGCTGCACAGAAATAATAACGAACTTCAGTTTGAATTTTACAGAAAAGGTGCCAACAAAAATGATATGTTCAATATTTATAACTACCACTGTAATATGATCAAATCAGGGATAATTATAGGATTATGTTTAAGGCCACTAAGAATCTGCAGCCTCCAAGTGTTACTGAAAGAAGAAATTACGCAGAAAACACTTTCGAAAACGTCCGATCTCCTTATTATTTCCTCCACAATGCTAAGAGTAAGGCATACAGAATATACGGTTTAATTTGGTTTATTTTGTTTTACGGCATATCAACCTCCACAGACAAGAATATCAGAATAGGTTCGTATGAATGGAATATATATATATCTTTGTAAGAAATCAGTTTGCGGATCAGGTGCCATTAACATATTTTTGTCAAGAGGGTTTCTTTTTAGAGTCAAATAAATGTATTGATGGTAATATCTTTTTTGTAAAATGTCTTTTTGAAAAATTTTTTCAAAAATGTATTGCTGGTATTTTACTATAAAAATTTGTTATTTTATACTTTCATAGTCTTTTGACACCAGTTTGGGTGGTAGCTATTTGCCAACAGCTAGGACCCTAATATGTGCTACCATCACTGGTCAGGGTAGACCTGGGAACAACAGTAAGTATGCTCCTCAAAATCACCAGAGGCCTTGCTGTTGGGTGTAGTTTATCGTCATACCCAAGATGAACAGAATATACGACTTATAAAATATGACAAGATTATTAACAACAATAAAGTAGATAAAAACAGATACATAATACTACCTACTAACTCTATAACATCCACTATCTAAAACAATCTACCCTATCTAAACAACATCAAAATAATTACAACCACATCCAAAACTATTATGGATATGATCAAAACTAAAAATACTAATAACAATAATAAGTCTGAAGTAGGTATATATAAACAAATTGCCCGAACTGTTCCTCAAAATATATTTGGGAAACTTGCAGAAATTTAAAAAGGGATCTTATACAAAACAGTTTGTCAAATGTATTATTTATACATAGAAATAAATTGAACCACAACTTTGATTTAAAGATGCCACACTTATTAAAAGAGAAAGTAATTTATTCAGACGGAAAATTCTCGAGAGTGCTGCTATTGAACCTCATTAAATTTTAAATCTGTGTCTAGGATTTTTTCAAATATCTCCATAGCTGAAAGAATTACTACTACTTTCTCAAGGCAAGACACATGATTACAAAAATAGATAGTTAATATGTAAACTCATAGCTGTCCTGAGTTAAATTCCGAGAACATGTTGAGCGTTTTGGCGTAGGAAACCAACTATAGAGACGAGATAGACGCGGTTTTCCAGGTTGAAGGTAGTTTGATTGAATAACCTATTTCTGTTTGTTTTATTTGAATATATCTACAAATATTTTTTAAAAATATAATTTGGTTTGACACCTTAAAAAGCAGTACAATCGATAGTTTTGTTCTTAACGCGTAAATAAATCAAAGAAATTGGATGTTTTAGGTTAGCTTAAAAGCTAAATAGTGTATCTATTCAGTGTCGTTGTGACGAATAGTAGAGGCCAACAGAATATAAGAGATATATCTTCCTGAATGTTTCTTGGATCAAGATGATCGAGTACTATCTCCGTGTTCTTTGTTTTCAGGGAAAAATATCAAGTGTAAACCAGGAATATATGCATGCCAGCCAGGCAGCAAAAATAATGCAATACTTGCACCACCACCTGTGAGTATAATGAATGTTATAAAGCCAACGAATTCGAATATTACATTGGATCCCAATACAACTCTGGTACGGTTGAATCCATCTGACATGAATTTTGCAACATATTACTTATTACCATAAAATGACCTGCCACAGGCCGGTAGGTTTTATTTATCATCTCTCAGTTACGTCTCTGTCTTCGGGCAGAGTGTGGTTCCGTCGGAGAACAGAGGCAAAACTGAGGAAAATCACGCTGTGGGAAGCCAAGCCCTGGGAAACAAATTCCAGAGACTTCACCTTCTCATTTTCGCTAGAGAGAAGAATCGGTGCTCGCAACGAGGTCAGCGCAAACGATGGTTGCGGGGACTTGGAGAATTTTTGTCCTTAGCCTGTGTGTACGTGCTTGGGTTCCCTACATTAAACCGACATTGTGTCACAACCTGACTCCGTGGGGCGTCAAGTAAATCGCTTTACTTTTATTGTATAAACTTGTTTGAGTTGATATCCGTGCATTTTATTTTATGAAACATTAAAATTACTAACAACCGGCGTAAATTGAGATTTAGGATGGTTTAATAAATTTTTAATTTTTAATGATTAAAAAACACAGAGGTAGCATTCAAACATTTTTATCCCCTAAAAATGACGTTTAGCGTAATCAGAAATAATTTCGGATAAGAAATATCGACGTTCGCTGTGAACAGTACATGTTTTAAACGCCTCTAAATTCACTACAGCCGGACACATCAGACACAATTCAGTTATAAACAACACTGGAACGTACCCGTGAAGATTTAGTAATGTAACGATTTCAGACACTCATATACTGCATGCCTTGTCGCGTAGCCACCATAATTTAGTTAGTTTAGTTTATATTTCTGTCACATCTAGTCTGATGTTCAAGGTATTTATTTAGAGGTTCTTGATAAAATACAAAGATGAATCTGCAATGTTATTGGTCCTGCCTGGCATCTCGGCTTCAGTCATATTCCCACTGCCGTAGCCTATCCTTCCTGTGCATTTTCTATAAATATTTTCATTGTAATTTTTCTGAAGAGTTTTCCGCTTTGGTACCTCGATTCTATGAATTTAAGCGCAGTACTAGATCGGCGCAAGATCTCGTCATTTTACAGTTGAAATTGCAAGATGTAACCGCAAGTTCTATGCTAACAGTTTCTTCTCTCGCACTTCACGGCTTTGGAATTTTCTTCCGGCTTCTCGCTTTCTTGTCAACTTTTATATTTCAAAATTTAAATACAATGACACTCGTTATGGTTTCTCTTCGTAATTTCTGCTCTTCTTTTGTTCTCTCCCTTTAATAATGTTTTATTTTTCTCATATTCTCTCACACAGAGTAACCCTTGCATCGTAGTGGTTTCAATGCCTTGCTTGAGGTGAACTTACTTAAAAAATGTTACGGTACAACATCTCAAAAGTATGTTATGCTTTGTCAAGAATAAAAGAAATTAAATATAAGACAAAACCTGCATCTTTAAGATGATATTAAATTTTAAATTTTGAATATTTGTGATGTTAGCTGAACGTGCAGATATCATCGTATTTTTTAAAAACTATGTCATTAATTTATAACAGCATATTCGCACATTCCAAATATTAAATTATATAAACTATCACGAACAGAGTCAAGTTAAGATGTTTTCTTATCTCCCTTAAATATCTGCAAAACAAAAATTTCTGTAAGACATGTATTTTCTGAAGATCTTTATGTCATTATATTAAGTCCACTTGAATTTCCTACTCTCTACATAGCTACATAGATTTGACAATGGGAGAAAACATTTAATTAATTTTTTAATTTTTATATTATTGTTGAGTCTCGACTCATTGTTGAATCTCGACTAATGCATGGAATAATAATGCAACACAAAATGTACTTAGAACAAGAATGTATTATAACAAGAAAGTGTACACAATATTTACATCTAGTAATTCTGTATATTTCTGGGAAGACCGTTCCTGGAGAATGTGCTGACTAAGTCGCAGTCGGGCAGAGTCTCTAGTTGGATCTCGTGATTCCCCTCCTGTCTTCCGGTACCAACCATTATTTATATAGTCGGTAGTCACCTATGCAGATTAGGTGGATCCTACAACAACAATTATTAATAATAATAATGAATTCAGAAAATTTACTATTTTTCACTTGTTTAAATAATTAGTACAGTTTTAAGAAGAAAATGAATAAACGTATTATTTTGAATTATTTAGGCAATTGCATAGATTCATTTTTGTGATGTCAACGAACACACGTTGCCACTTTTGTGATGCAACGAATACACGTTGTCACTTTCGCAATGCTCGTTGTAGTAGAGAATTTGCAATCGCAAATACAACTATATTACGCCGCTGAAAAATGCCGGTGTCAGACGCCTTCGAATTATACTTGCACTAATAGTACTTGCACTAATAGTACTTGCACTAATAGTACTTGCACGATAATACTCACACGAATAGTAGCCACCGAATAGTATAGTGACTAGAATAAAGAATAGCGGTCCGTATAGTATAGAGTATAGAGTAGAAATAGCAATCCGAATAGTAATAGTGGATAAACTAGAAGTGTTGATCAATCTAGACGCCACGTGACTTCCTATATATGCGTTTCCTCTATGGTCACGTGATCCACTTAACTCAATAATGGGCTCGCCTGTGTTTCTTCACTGGCGAGCTATGTTCAAACCCAAGTGTCGATAGCGACACTTTATTCCTATCTAACAAGTTTGCTCCCATCAACTAATTTGTAGTAAATTTCTAAACTCTGTTCCGCCATCCATTTACTCAAAGTCACTAAGTATGCTATGTGTTGTTTCCATTTCCTCTAAAGTCGTTGCTCGCATGTTCGGTCCAAGGCATCCTCAGCATCCTTCTGTAGATCCACATTTCTGTTGCTTGCATATTCTTCATCTTTGAGGGGATTGTCCAGAAAACTGTTAAAATAATAAGCAAAGTGTGAAGCTCACTTTCATCTTCCTGGCCAATGGTAAACAGACTCCATGTTCATGTTGTAATGATCAGCGAGGTGCAGAAAGCTATCTATTTTTAAGTTTAATTTCGCAGAACAATGAACATGTATGTCCTGCATTGTTCTTATCAGCCATCAATGCAAGTAGTGGAATGGCAGATATTTCTGTGCAAGGCCAACGACTCCAGCGAACGGAGACTGATTTTTCAGTTATGATTTTAGCGTTTAATATGCTCTGTTGTCACGTTTCTTAGAACTTTTAGCAAGCAACGTTAAGAACCTGAAATAGCTTTACTTTAATTTCTAGTTCCTTTGCCGCAACAATGAGGCCAATTCTGTAGGTGTTACTCTATATTCGCAGTTCTTCTGTTTTTCACAATTCTACGGTTTTATTATTTGTATATATTCGCTGTTCCTCTCTCGACATCCAACCTCGAAATGTTTGCTCAAAAAAGAAACACAACATTCGATGTTGTCAATCGCCTTTCACTTATTTTTATTTTCTATTTTTATCTGATGATAAACGGGGATTTTTTTTTTAATTTTTTCCTGCAATGAATTATTTAGTGTTGCTTTTTTACCTTTAACAGCGCTGTTTGTTCACCAATTTCCAAATCATATCAATCTTCTATTAGAAATCTATCGAAAAGAAAAGAATCTTGGCGGAGATGGGGGACGGAAAACGATGTAAGAAATAAAAAAAAATGAATGTTCCTTGGAAAAAATGAAAGGAGAAAAGTATAGGGGCACTAAAGAGTAATGTTGAACTTTGGAAAGGAAAGAAAATGTAACAAAAGGGAAAAACTCACTAACAAAACGAAAAATAATATCAATAACTTACTGATTATTTGAAAGAAAGAATTAAATTAATGTAATATACATTGCTATTATTATGAATACTAATATTGATTCAAAGAAATGAATTAAGGGGTATTATAAAGATGTTGATATGAAAAATAAGCTGGATAGATACAATAAAATTTATATTTAAAACAAACAGATAATGGATATGTTAATGGATGGAGAATGAAAATTCGTGGTTATGGAAATTGCCCTGGCAGCGAGAAAATGGCGACAAGCGTAATAAAAGAAAATCTTCTGTTACAGATAAAGAAATACATTTCTATAGGAAGAGAAAGAAAATGGTAAATTCTATGAGTTTTTGTTTTGTTTTTGTTAAACAGGGAAGTGGTTTCTCTCTCTTTGCATCAAAGTTTGTCATAAGATAGAGTATCCACTCATAGTTTACACTAGTTGACCTTACGGATAAGTAAATTAAGCCTAAGACAAATAAAACGGTACGGAAAAAATTCAAAATGAAAAAGAGAAAGAAGACAGAAAGAAAAAGGTAAACGAAAAAAGAAAGATAGAGAACGATAGAAAGAAAACATAAAATAAATTAGAAAAGAAGAAAAACGAAAGGAAGAAAAAAATTAAATAAAAGAAACGGAAAAAAAGAAACGAACAAGAAATGAATAGGATTTAAGAAAGAAGATGAGACGAAAATGATAAGAAAGAAGACAGAGATGAAATTGAAGGGATGAGAAAAAACAGAGAAAAAATAAGATAACAGGAATGAGAACGAAAGAAAGGTAAAACAATCAATGAAAGTAACGCGAGTCACAAAAAGACAGAACAAAAAAGAAATGAAACTCAAGTAGGAATGGAATGAAGGAAGGAAGAAAGGAAAAAGGAAACAAAGAAAAAAGATAAATAAATAAATAAAGAAAGAAAGAAAGAAAGAGAAAAAAGAAAGAGAAAATAAAATAAAAAATAATAATGGAAGAAAAAATAGGAAAGATGAGAAAAATAGGAACGAATTAAATTAGACAAAAATGATACTAAGAAGTATTGTGGAAGAAACAGAAATAAAAATTGAAATGAAAGAAAGAAAGAAAGAAAGAAAGAAAGAAAGAAAGAAAGAAAGAAAGAAAGAAAGAAAGAAAATAAAATGATGGATAAAAGTAACACGGATAAAGAAAAGACAGAAAAAATAAAAGAAACTCAAATAGAAAATGAAAGAAAAGAAAAAATTATGCTCTTCCAAAAAATATGAAGAAGGCAAATGATTCTCAGAACAAATTGAAAGCAAAATAAAGGAAAAGAGAATAGTACGAAAAAAGTAAGAACATTTCATGTGATATTGTTTAAGCAAGAAGGAAAACGGAGAAAGAAAAATTGTGAAAACTAAACTTGAAATCTGATGGATGGAGAGATAAATGACTACTCGGGAAAAATAAGTAAAAGGCACGAGACAAAGTAAGGAAAAAGAAAGACAACATCAAAATGGAATAAAAAAATATCTGTCAATTGAAAAAAAAATTGAATTCAAAAAAGCAATCGAAGTATTGACACTGGAGATGGTTATCTAATTTTCTGATTTCAGTTGATTTTTGTTTGAAAGAAAAAATGTTGTCACATATTTCTTGAAAGATTTTATGGTTTTCGATTCGTCCCTTGACGTATAAGAAGATATCGCCAACGCCGAGACTGTTTAGCGATTTCCTGTTTGTTGTGCTTTGTTTCAAACCTTGAAGCAGAAAGTACAAATCAGATTTGGTTAAAGAAGGTTGGATAAACAATGAAAGTTAGTGCTGCGAAGACAACGAATGGCAATCAAGGCAAAATATGTTTTTCGCATTTAACAGTAATAATATATATATATATACATATATATATATATATATATATATATATATATATATATACATATATATATATATATATATACAAACATATATATATATATATACAAACATATATATATATATATACAAACATATATATATATATATATATATATATATATATATATATATATATATATATATATATATATATATATATACTAGAGTTGAAACGACCCCAAGAATTAGAATGGCATGAATTTGACAGAAGAGAGAAAAAATGAAATGAGCTCTTAAAGTCATTGGAAAAAGAATGGAATCAATTATCAAACATATACTTCAGGAAACTTTCGCAACAAATGCAATAATTCCTGCTGCAGTAATCAAGGCTAAAGGAGGATATTTTGCCTGAGTAAAATTTAATTGTAAGATGCGTTTTTTTTTCTTTTTCTCATAATAAAATTTCTACTAAAAATCATATATCACTTTTTAACCATCTGTAATAATTATATATTTCTAAAAATGTAATGGATTATTTATTTATCAATCTGAAAGACTTATCTGACTTTGAACTTTATTTTTAGTGGATACTCGTATTAATCAGTATATTTATTTATTTTCGTAAATCCGCCTGAATATTCGAGAAAATTTTAAGAAAATATGCGATTTTACGGCAGCATTCGAACCTGCCTCTAAAGGCACTTTCATCTTCACTTGGTCATTGAAGCACTTCGCAACTGAAAGTTGTAAGGCCCGTTCGATCTAACAACGGTTTCAACTGCTCTTGGTGAAGCACATACGAATCAAGACAGGGAGCGCACATTTTCTTTAATAAGATTCTTTAAATATTCTGGCCGGCAGACATAAATAAATATACTTTTTTAATAAATAAAAAATAATATGGTCATTCACTAAAAACAATGTTTAATTATTATTATGAATAATATATATATATATATATATATATATATATATATATATATATATATATATATATATATATATATATATATATATATATATATAGATATATATATATATATATATATATATAATATTAGTGGTAAATATACACATACATATGCAATCATATATCTAAAATATATAAATATATATACATACATACGTACACATACATATATATATGTATAAAAAATAATTCCAAGAGGATAGAATCCAGGTAGAACTCAATGTCCAGGACAGAGTTAGGATATAATAAAAAGGCTTAAACACTAATATTCTATGGTCATAATTTATTCCATTGGAATCGTAAATACGATACAATTCATCAGACCAACAAATTCAAAAAGAAAACAGGAAAAACAACTCCGGGAATAAAAAGTAAAAATTAGTGAGAGTGTATGTATGAGATTGTGGGACGAATGCTAGAGTAAATGAAAGCTATAGTTCCTGAAATATGCCTAATTAGATAAAATATATTCATGGTTGTCTGTATATATATATATATATATATATATATATATATATATCAAGAAAATAGTGTGTCAAATTGGAAAAAAGTTTTTGTGAAGCATTTCATCCGTTAGGATTTCATCGGTTTGTTGATTTTGCCACGTCTACACATGCGCACGAAACGAGAGGCGCTGGAGAGACGCCGGTAGACGTGTTAACATCAACAAAGCCCAGTCTAATGAAATCCTAACGGTTGAAACGCGTCGCAAACCCTTTTTTTCCAATTTGTTTTTCTGTTTTCGTTATTTATTAAATTACATATCACATATATATATATATATATATATATATATATATATATATATATATATATAAAAATTGCGAGAGAAATATTTCTTAACCGTGTTAATTTAAAAATCTGACTAAATGATATTTTTGATTTCCTTTTTGTCCGATTAAAGAAGTTTTTCATCATATATATATATATATATATATATATATATATATATATATTAATGCATGTTTTGTTAAATAATATAGATAAGTTTTGTCGATTTATTTTAAGTAAATTCCTTTCATATTGTCGAAGAAGTTTTTTAGTATTATCACTGAAACACGAAAGAAAAATCATCATGTTGATACATGTTCTATTGTTAATCCTGTCTACGCTTTCGACTTACATATGCCATCATCAGATTTACAAGTGCATTACAATAAATTAAATAATAAATTAAATAACAAAGATGGTAAATTTTGTTTTAGATTGGTTATGCGGACATTGCAACAATGATATTTTGTTTTGTTTCCATGGAAAATTCCTATGTAACGATGAATACGCTCATATGAAATGCAGGAAGCAAATTTCGCATTGCGGTTCATGACCACGCGAGTGTGAAAATGAAGAAAAGTGTTAACTATGGAAAGCCGTTGTTATAAACCAATAGCTCTTGTTATCAACTATAAGCATTTGAGTATATTTGTGGAGTTTTCATAATTTATTTGGTTCAGGTTAGGTTTCAACTGTTTTATGTAAATAGCTTCAAGAATTTTTAGTTTTTGTTTATTGTTTTCATGGTTAAGTCTAGTTGTATTTTCAACAATGATTGTTTTAAATGTCTAAAAAAGTTGTAATTGTCATCCAAATGGAGAGTTAAGCGTCGTGAAAGCGAGTTTATTATGTGGCCAATATAAATATCATTCAATCCGTTGGAGATACAATCTCCCAGAGGGCATTTGAATTTGTAAACTATGTTGATTTTCTGCAAATCGCTAACAGGCGGGAAGAATCATTGCAAATATTTGAGTTGGATATACTAGGTATAGTGTAGTATATGATTAACCTAATTTTTTTGCTAGGATCTTTTGTAGATATATTAATATTTACCATTTTGTTAGTATATTTTCATCATGTTTATAATTAGTATGGATTTGATTACGATATAGGAGATTAATATGTTTGGGATTAGTTGAAGCAGTATTATGTTCTATTTGTTTGGTATTGAGATTTCGGAGACAGCATCTTATTTGTTCATCAACTATGTAGTTTGGAAAGCTATTATTAATGAATGTACTTCAACTTCAAAACTTTTATGTCCTTAAATTCACATATGAAGTTAATACTAATAATAAAATTTCCTTCCAGCACAAATAATAATAAATTTACTATTTCGACACATAAAAACCCTACCAGCATAAATTCGTGCACACTTTACTATCAGAGTGAATGTCCATATTATTACAAAATAGCAATTATAAAAAAATCTAATACATCGTGTAAAAACTAATTCATCCACAAAATATAATTTTTACAGTGAACTAAAGAATATAAAACGGCACTTATTAATAATTTATTATTTAATTTATTGTAATGCACTTGTAATCTCTGATGATGGCTTATGTAAGCGGAAAGCTTAGACAGGATTAACATAAAAAAACATGTATCAACATGTTGAATTTCTTTCGTGTTTCAGTGATAATGCTAAAAAGCTTATTCGACAACATGAAAGGAATTTACTTAAAATAAATAGACAAAAGTTGTCTATATTATTAACGAACATGCATTAATAAAAGATTGCTGCCTAAATACATACACACACACACACACACACACACACACACACACACATATATATATATATATATATATATATATATATATATATATATAAAGCATGGTCATCAGCCGCCACCTTTGACACCTTTGCTGCTGAAGCATCGCGTTTCCTGACGTTCCATTTTAAGGATAAAAGTCCATATAAACATATGTCCACAAATCATTTGTTTTTGGAATTATTGTGTTTAAAGTTTTCGGTAGACGTTGTTAAATGTACAATGCAAGAAAAACAAAACAAAAATATTACCTTGCTTTGTGGTGACCCGTATCCCGTTACGGCAATGCAACAATAAATACCACCAAAGGTTGAATGACTCGGCTGCTTTTGGTCTGGAAACTTAATCTGATACAGCCGTGCAGCCTCACTTCCAGTACCATTCACGCGGCTGTATGTAACATCTCATCTGCCAATCTCAGGATATGAATATACTGCCATTGTTAAAGGCTACACTTCACAGTTAACTCGTGACTACAAACGTTAAACTTTGAAGAGAGACTAGCCACAAATGAACACGGATGACAAATATAATCTCGTCTACATGGCAACACAGCGCCATCTACCGTAAAATTTCTTTAAAGTTAATAACTGACAAACGGAGGATTTTCGGAATATATTTATATGGACTTTTGTCCTTGTTTTGGTGTGAGGAAACCGCCCCTAAATTTTGTAAAATAGTTTTGATACAACATATATATATATATATATATATATATATATATATATATATATATATATATATATATATAAAAGTAAATGGATTAAATCCAACATATTATTTGTTTAAACGTTATTTTTAATGGATACTCCTAAAATATGAGTATCCATTAATAATAACGTCTAAACAAAGAAATCATATGTGTGTGCGTGTGTCCGCTTGTTTAGATATGTGCGTATATATATATATATATATATATATATATATATATATATATATATATATATATATATATATAGATGTATATTTGTATCTACATGTATAGATTTATACATGTTCTCGTGTGTACAAGTACATGTTTTTTATAATTGTAAGATCATTATAATTGTATTAGATAATATTCATTTCTTTTCTTTTCTTTTTGCTCTGCAGCAAGATAACATCTCTCTTACTTTCAACCTTAATACTACACAAATTATTCTTCAGTTTCTTGATAATATTGTGAAATTTTTTTTTTCTTTTTCAGTGGATTTCTTTTCCGCATTTTTTCCCGATCTTAGCCGGATAAAGAATCAGGTGATTCAATCTTTGTTTTGAGATTTTGTGTTGGTCTCTGATTTACTTACACTGGCGCATTTTTATTTTCCTGTGAAAGAACTCGAAAAAAACATCTTTAATTCAAACACCCACTTTGCACATTTCAAGGAGCTTATCTCTTTCTTGTAAAACCGTCTACAAAATTAGCACTTCTGACCCAATCTTTGATTGATGCCACTAAGCCGGATGTTCGAATGTATTTTTCATTCAAAAGAAAACAAATTTAAATTCAGGTTTATCAAAAGAAATTTAGTTTTAATCAACACGGAACAATTGCATATTTCTTACGTGTAGAATGCGTAGAATAAAGACTGTTTAGACGCCGACAAGATAGACAGTCAAAACTATTAGCAATAGACGCCTACGAACTGAAGATATTGGAAGAGAATAGAGAAATTTAACCATTCAGCTTCAAAGTAAAGTATTTAGAGATAATACTGTTTCGTTAGAAACAATGAAAAATATTGATTCATTTTTTTATGGTTTATCGGATTTTAAAGGTTGTTTAAAGCCGAAAAATATTTTCAGATTGTTAGAAGGTTTTCTAGATAATTATAATTTACTGATAAAAGTCCTGATAATTAACCCATCGTAGGAGGAAAGATTTTGATTCATACCTTTGCCAAGATTATTTGTGCGTAATTTGATATAATGAACTCGACTGGAATTGGAACTCGGCTTCCGACCTCCACTTCTCAGCCGTTCTTCATTACACCACTTGAACATCAAAGCCTACAACTACTGCTACTACCAAGCGGTCACCCATCTAGTTACTATGTTCAACGTTACTTAACATCGGTGATCGTACGATGTTTTAGCGTGATATGACTATAAGCCAATAAAAAATCTACTGAGGTCATATCTATCTTTCTATATGGGAATGAAGTGCTGGACAATTTCCTTATAGATAGTACAGACTTGAAGCAGCAGATGCTGAGAATCCGTTTCGATTTTTAAAGGAGATGGAAGGTTCGAGCGTCAAATTTTGTGAAGTTTGTTACACGCAACCCATGCATTTTCCCTGTGAGTTCAATACCCGGTTAAGGCAGTGGAGAACTTTCAGAGGGAAAATTAGCAGGAGATAACTGATAACTGACACCCATCAAACATGGCACGTGGAACTAGAACAGTCTACCCCAGTGATCGAAATAAAGGGTTCAGTTCGAAATTCCAACCACCTGAAGAAGGCCGGAGCGTACAACGGCCGAAACGTTGTGACAAATATGGCAACAAAGATGAGGACAATAGTCCGACTAATGTAAATACTGGTCTTACTTAGTTTCGCTATACAGCATTTTATCCTCCTCTATTCCTTGTAAGTTGTCTTGTTAATTGTTTTGTAATTTATTGTTCCGTGTTTTTTGTATGTATCCGTTAACACCGGATACTGATGCTGAATAAATATATTAAGCACTAGTTCTTCTCTGTGTATCATTCACCTCGACGATACAATAACATTAAATTTAATTGTCTACCACACAATATAATGGGAGAAAAGAAAACTATATAGCGGCATTTGTTTTTACTTTAGTACGCCTCCCTCAATAATGATTGGAAAAACAGCCTTCGAAATGATCTTTTATCTGTTTTCAAGCCCCGAACACCGGAACTCCCTACCAGCAAGCCGATGATGCCACTAGGATGCATCAGGTTACAGGGAGTGAAATAGAACGAGAAACTTTTAGCGAGGAGAAGTGGGAATAAAAAAAGCAATAAATGAACAGGTTTCAGGAAAATAGAAGATGTCGATTCACGTTGGATTTATATTTTTGAAGACTGTGGGTGGCAGGGAAGCTAAAAATCGAAAGTGGGCTACACAGGCTAGAAGTCCGAGAAAAGAAACTATTTGAATAGAACTTACGCTTTCATTTAGCTACGTCAACAGTAAAACGATGAGACCTAATTGCCAATCTAGTATTACGCTTCATGCAGTCAAGGCTCAAAGAGAGGAACTCATCAGAACAATTTCATTTAAAATATTTATAGAAAATACAGAGAGAAGTCGCGTCAATCGCTTTCACGTCGACCGGTGGGAAAGTGATTGATGTCGAAATGCCTGGTCAGGATCGATTACATTACAGACACTTCTTTGAATTTTGTCAAGAATCTCGAGATATATAGTAGGAGCACAAGACCAGATATGGAAGCAATATTCAATGCATGGACAAATGGTAGATTTGTAACTGCATCAGAGGAATTCTGACCAGAGGAATTGTCTGGCACGACACAGTGAAATAATTTTCCTAACTGTAGACCTAACATTTGATTCAATATTCAACATCACTCCACTTTATGCCAGTCGGAAACATGAGCCCAAGAAGGCTCAAATGCTGCTCACATTCTGATGGCAAACAGAAATGTTTCGGTGTGATGATTAAATGAAACCAGTTTTCTTTTGGAGGAATTGAAATGTACGTGCTTCATTTAACTACAGATTGGAAGTTTTTTTTCGAGTGCAGTTGTCAGTATTACTTTGTCGAATCTGTCGGCCTTGCTACTAAGACAGGAGGAATGAGTTGAGTCATAGATGCGTAGTTTGGAACTGATGACCTTGTGAAAGCCGTTGATGAAGTTCAGAGGATAAAAGACAGCGGGGGGTCGGCATTAATATGAAGGGATCTAGAATCGTCTCCAATCAACACATCATTACACGATTTGTTAAAAACGATTGGATTATGACAAATATTCGTCCCAGATCTTGTCGTAGATTCTGAGCATGTGCAGCAGGCCACCATGCTAAACACTGTCGAACGCCATTGACATACCTAGAGCCACAGCGCAAATTTCGTTGTTGTTATCTAAAACTTGATAGACAAATTCAGTGATGTCTCTTAAAATATCGGTGGTAGACCTGGTGAAACGGAAGCCATATTGTTTATTCGAAAGGTTGCCGTGTTAAGTAAGATGCTTAACCAACTTGCCGTTGAATAGAGATTCTAATACATTGTCCAAAAGAGGTAAGGGGCTAATAGGGTGATAATTCGAGGGGTCAGCTTGTTCTCCAGACTTCCTGAAAACTGGAACTACAGAGGATGACTTCCAACAAGTTGGAAAGCAAGAAGTAGCATCACATTTATTGTAAAGTTTATAGAGAAGAGGAGCCAGTACGTGAGCACATTTCTTTAGGGCAATTACAAGAATTACGTCGAACCCGCAAAACTTGTAGGTATCTATCTTAGAAATGATAGCAGAAACCATGGATGAAGTTATGTCCATATCTCTCATTAAAGACTAGGGGATAAATGAGGCAGAGTTACTCTAGATGAGCCAAGTGTGGAGTTGAAAGTGGATGTCCAAGCAAAGCACTCTGCTTTATCTACAGTCGACCGTCTGAAAAATGCCATCGTTTGTATGAAAAAAGTTCGAAAACTGGAATCGCGTAGCGAAGAATCAATTAATATTAATGCATAAAAAAAGAAATTGAGCGCACCCAGACTAAAAAGATTTATTCTTTCTATGACACGATGTCGAAAAATGCGTGATGTAGTCGGGTGTAAATCATGTTAGGAATATGTTTTGAATGCTTTGCTTTGCCCTTTTTTGTATCGAGTACACAATTTGAAAACGGATGCATAAAATAGGTTGAGATAAATCATAGATGGCTACACTGACTTCGAATCTGTTCTAGTTTGGAGCTTATATGTCGATTCAGAGTTGTTTTGGGGAAGGGCTTTGGCTGTGCCACTCATTGCTCGAGTTTCCTTGTAAAAAAAATGCTGACCTTGTTTTTGTTTTTTCCCTTTTTATAAGTTTTTCAAATTTCTTTCAACTAACAAAACAAAACAAAAACAGGTATAAATATAAGATTCTTTTTGTTTTTGTAAAAGTGTAATGGTGAAAAAGTGATTGTTTTTTTCTAAAAAAACAAGAATACCAGTGTTTAGAATAAAAACGGCAAATATTTATGAACTAGCGTTTAGACGAGACAAGTATTCGCAAATATATCTCTAGAGATCTGAGTAGCTGACAAATCTCGGCGACTTGACAAATGGCCACAACAGATACAAGTTTACATTCGGTTCTTCTTATGGACGAAAATATTGTTGGTGAAGTCTGTTTATAGCTCATTGCTTCTTGTGAAAACTGTCAACTATAAATTCAGAAATTAAAAATAAATTGTCTGAATATCTGGGATGAAAAGTTATCATTATTTCAGACAGTGCCATACGTGATACACAAATGGGCGATCATGTCTCTTTCAATTTATGACTGACTAGGCAGAAGATTATCCCACCATCGGTTTTCTTGTTACGGTAGACCGGTTGTCAACCAAGGCTATAAGACCTATGAAACCCTTATGAAGAGAATGGATTGCCGGGGATGTCCGTTGTCGTGTAATCATTTGTAGTTCTTAGCAGCGTTTGCCTCTTTATTATTCTTCCAACTCTCTATTCTGCCACCCATTTACACACTCCTTAGTTTAGTCAGTCAGTTAAGTGCCATACGTGATACATGCTTGGTCGGTCATGTCTCTTTCGATTCATGACTGATTAGGCAGTTGATTTTCCCGCAGTAATCTGCCATTTCTTTCTGCGGTAGACCGGTTGCTAACCAAGGCTATAGGTCACAGTCTGTCCTGTTATCCAATCTATAGCTGGAGGGAGATGGATTCATACCTTTCCTAAGGGTATTTGCACACAAGTGAATGTAACGAACTCAACTGGAATTCGAACTCGGCTCTCCGATTTCTCTTTCCGATATCCAGTACAACACGCATGTCCTATTTGCGTCAGTATTTACACTATTCGGATTATTGTCCTCTTCTATGTTGTTGTTAGCATTTTACCCTCCAGCCTTTCTCAAGTGTATATCGATCTGGTTAACCTAAAGGGAATTATGAACTGAACCCTTTATTTAATCTATCGGGGTAGACTGTTCCCATTCCATTGCTCACGTGTAGGGATATCGACTAGTTGTTATTTTATTTTGTACTGTTCAGTTATTGCTCGCCCGTTCACACTGACTGCAAGTACACACTGCCCGACCCAGGGATTGAACTCGCAATCACAATGTCACCAAATGTACAAACCGAACCTTTTATCTACTAGAAGAGGACAATAATCCAAATATAAATATTAGTTCGGAATATAAAAATTAATTCCTCTTGAACGTACGAAAATGAATATAGGTCAGCTTTTCTTGCATGTACAACAGAAGACATTACAACTTAATAATAAGGAGTAACTACTTTAATTGTTGTCAAATCAATCAAACAATAGATCACTAGAACTGAATAAATATGTTAAGCGTATTGATTAGTTTTAATATATATGAAAATACTTTGAAATGTTTATATTCAACTAGTGTGACCTCGGCGTATATTTTTCAGAGTTTCTAACCCGTTAATGGACACGTGAAATCCCATGTTAATCATAAATATTAAATTAAATACAGGCAAACCTTTCATCTACGGACCCCACCCCCACCCCAAAAAACAGACTTCGGAAGCAACGTACAAAATCTGCAGGAAAAATTTTAAAAAATTCTGCAGGAAAAAAAAACTTCCAAATCATCAACGATGTATTTCAAAATTTGCGAGCTTAGCGGAACGAGTCGTATTAGTGATTATTTTGCGGGGGTGGCGGGTCTTTCAATTGTAAACAAAGACGGGTGTACAGTATATAAAGTACGATACATTAGTGCGTGCGTGAGAAAGTAGCTGTGAGAAATATATTATTTTTGTTATTTTGATTAATATATCTATATTAACTACATATTTATTTATGCCATATATACATGTTTATAATATTTAATATTAATATGATCATAACTACAGGTAGCTACTTTAGTGGAGTTATAATTTTAAAAAATAATGCCTTCCCATCTGCGGACAATCGGTTTTAATGGACCACCCCACCCCCCTCTTAGACCATTGATGAGAAACGTTTTCTGTATCTAGTATTAATTATAGGTTTCAACAATTGTCTCTCGTAATTATAGGTTTCTAAAAATATTTTATATTAATTGTAGGTTTATAAAATACCGTTTTTCAATTATATTGTTATAAATATCTGGTATTAATTATAGTTTCTACAGGTAACCACTCAATGGCCGCATTAGGGTTACTAAAATATAAATATTTATATCTTTTTAAGATATTATTGGTGAAATCTGTCCTTTCGTCGAGTTGGATTTTTCTTCTCCCATGCTCGTAAACTCTTTGAACAGTTCTCTAGTTTCACCACAAAGACACTGCCACCTGGCATCGACAGTGTCCGAGAGATAACTCTAGTGTTCTAGTGATCAAAACAGATGAAAATCTGTAGACGCTAAATCTGTAGAAGGAAGAAGTTTCCATACTTTAAATCTTATTTATTTAAGGGTGGTTTTAAAAAGTGTGCCCTTGTGTTATCCTACTAGAGAATAACAACTTTTCCGTTAACGAAAGGACATGTTACCGTATATACGCGAATATAGTGCGAGTTTCTTATGATCAGTTCGGCAAACATGGACAGAAGTGACCGCATTAAAATGTAGTGTCAAAATGACGGTTATTTATGTATTACATTATTTATTTACAGCATTCTAAAAACTTTTACAATTAAAACTAATGCAATTCAATATTTATCATTTACCAATTTGTATAGAAATAAATAGGAAAACAATTTCTTCATAAATTTATAAACATTTACTAAATTATTAAAATATGCCAGTGTAGCGAGAAAATACACTTAACTCACCTGTTTTACGTGTAAATACAACATGGCCGATGTCGCGAGTAGCGGCCATTTGCAATCATCCCACTACGCATGTGTAACGATACTCATTTTATATTATCGGTCATTTGCATGAGTGATTGGAAATAAAAATAAATAGTGGATCCGTACAGTCATCTGGGAGCGAATTTGTAGAGTACGGAGCGTTTGTTTGGATCAGTGGGCGTAGAAGTTTCTTAAGGGCGAAAATTAAACCCTGTTGATTCGTTGTGAGACCTGTACATTTACGTCCCCGGCTTTTGATCGTTGAAACCCCCATCGGATTGTGATTTAAACTCAGTGAACCAACTCCAAGAAAATCCTTATTAATTACCATTCTATAAAGTTAGAATCAATTGGCAATTAGCCTATGTTTTGTCAACCATTCCAATAAATAATACGATAAACAAATAGTGTAAATAAACAATCTTATAAATAAATAGTATTTACTGTTTTTGTTGTCAATGCTCAAGAACAAACAAAATGTACAAATTCACTTATGATAAAAGTGAATTTGTACATTTTCTTTGTTCTTGAGCATTGACAACAAAAACAATAAATGTTTAGGTTTTATTCCAATTCTAATCATTGCTTTTTAAAACAATAAACGTTGCCGAAGTGTGGAGCTAGTTAAAAAGCAGTGTGATGGGAAAAAAACGCCCTTTCGAATCTCCGTCTTATTGCGGCCATGTTTATCCATGTTTGCCATCAGTTCTTTACGCAAAAAATAGGTGGTCGCACTATAAATAGGTATTTTTAAGAGTTTAAAAACCATGCATGTTTAGTGACCGGTTGCACTCTACAAAGTTGATTTCTTTTTCTGGAGGGGGTAAAATTCGTGCAAAATATCAGGGGTCGCACTATACATGAAATTGGTTTGTACACAAGTATATACGGTACACCTCGTTTCGCCGATCGATTTACTCACAATAAACATGTACAATGATACTATACTATATACCAATATTTCTTAATTGACAATACCGTTCATATACCATTACCACCTCTTCAATGTTGTTGTTCCAAGATCCACCCTGTCTCGATGTGGTAGCACCTGTTGGGATCCCATCTATGAGAAAATAGTGAAAAGAAAAACGAAAATTTATGAAAACGTAAAAATACAATTTTATTGAATGATCAATACATTTTATCTGTTTTTGAAGGCATAAAATTACGTTTTAAAAGTCATAAAATTATGTTCAAAATATATAGATTTCGGCATTAAATAGCCTCTAGAATTTAATATGCCATTAAACAAAATCAACTAACCAACATTAAAAACCGTTTTCATGAAATTAATACATATAATATCCGACAATTACTTAAAGAAATCAAACCGTATTCCAAAATATAACTTCAACAAAACTACAACATAAAACACACCTATCACGCCCTCTAGTTATAATGTCCTCACGAACATGCATATAGAGTATCATCTACCATGTATTCCATTGTGAAAGCAGAATAACATATTTTTATTACTTCAAAGTTTCGTCATTAAATGACCCAGAAAGAGTTGATATGCCGTTAAACAAGCACAACACAGAATTTAATATATCGACTTTATTCTAGTAAAATTTGATCTATTTTGATTCGCTGGTATTTAATACAATCGGACAATAATTGTAGGGTAATGGAATAAAATTGTTGGGAACTTGCTGAAATAACGACTTAAAGAAAGTTAAAATTTTAAGGAATAGAAACAGACTTATAAAGCTTACAATGTGTTGATAAGATAAAATTAGATTTGAATAAATTTTCTTTCTTAGGACAAATTTTGACATAGTAACATTCAACACATTTCAGATTCTGTGTCCGAGCTTCAGACTGTAACATATGCTACAATAAGACAGAATATAGTGAAGGAGCCCACGGCAAGTAGTTGTCGTGCTATGAAAAGACACAGATATTCCTTTTTATTAGGTTATGGGACCCCGAGTGCCCGGATGAACGTTTCGAAGAATAGAAGCGTATGTTTGACATAACGCGTTGGTATTGCTTCGACGTAAGCAACGGCGGTCAAATGAACGTATCCATGTCCCTAAACTAAATTCTGGATATTCACTGAATACAGACACTCATCCGGATAGAGGCATATAGCAAAATGATCAACAATACATTTTATCTGTAGCTGAAGGCATGCAATTATGTTTAAAATATATTTAGTTGAAGCCATAAAATCGGGTTCAAAATATTTAGACTTCGGCATTAGTTAACCCATAAAGTTGTTGATATGCCAAAATCAACCAACCAAACAATCAGTCAAACAACTAACATCAGAGAACACTTTCATGAAATTAATCCATATTATATCAAACAATTTCTTAAAGAAATCAAACTATATTCAAAATTGTAACTTGAATGTCGGTATTAAATGACCCATAAGGAGTTGATATGCCGTTAAACAATCAAACAAATCGTATTCCATCGCAGTCAAAGTCAAGTCTTCTGTGGATGGAGTCCTGGTTTAGGCGTTAGCTTTGTATTTTTAGTTTTCTGCTGATATTTTTTTTAAAAATCATTTCCATCACCTGTACCAATTGGATACAAAATGAATGGTTAGCATTCCTGGTTAAAGACGGCTGCAGGTGGAGATCTGTTGTGTTCGCTTCTCAAACGAAAGCTCAGGAGCAATCCCAAACCCCTTGTTTGCAACTTTTCCAAATTAAACCCTAAAATACCCTTGGTTAGTTGGTTCATAATTCAGAGCAGTGAAATACGTAATTACTTTGTATACATCCTAACAGAAGAGATGACAAACTAATTCTAGACGCAGTATCCTAGCATTCATCTATGTTTCTGCCTTGTTTGATCGACTCATAATTCATAGCTATGGAATACACCTTCATATATATATATATATATATATATATATATATATATATATATATATATATATATATATATATATATATATATATATATATATAAATGCATTTGGCATATTCTAGAGCATGATAATTTAAAATAAAATAACAGTTTTTATTCAAATACAAACTATTTTATGTAAAATATGCGCATACGCAAACACGAACACACACACACACACACACCAATCGAAATATCTATTCATTTGTTGGATACACGTTAGATTCCTAATGTCCGTCTAATTATACGAATACCAAGGAATCAAGAGATTAGAGGCGGAGAATAAAAATAGATGTGCAACATAAACCGCCACCTTGCCGTAATTACAGATGTTTTCGCTATATTTTTCGAAGTGAAATTGTTATTAGTCTTATTTATCCCATCGTCGACAATTACGAAATTATCCTTAATTACAATAAGAATCGGTCGATTGATTCACTAAATAGCGTCAATAAATTTCAATCTCTTTGCATTCGCCTTGACATTTGTGGCGTTTTGATCGACTCTGATGTGAATTTTATCTATTTTCTCTCTCATCGTATGTCTGATATATGTTATTTTCCCATTTTTTCGTATTTATTGGACGCGCTTCCCTTCACTTGTATATTGTGGCACATTTCAATTTAATTTTCTCATATAGTTTGTATAAATGAATTAATATTGAACAGTTCAGAGAATTTCAACTGCGCACGTGAAACAAATGCAGTTCGGGAGATTATTGCAACTGTTTGCTTTTTGATATTAGATGCATAAAGAATAACACATCATGAAATATTTTATTTGTAACAAATAAAATCCTTTTTCTTGGAAAGGCGTTTCATATTAAAACCGAAGATGGCTATTTCGTTCCGAAAAGAGCCCAGAAACAGAATATGATGACTGATATTGCATTTAGATTTTTAAAAACCGTCTGAAAGCAAGAAGCTGGTAGATAGTTTCATAAGCGAGGAGTTCAAGATAATAAACTGTTAGCACAGAAATTGTGGTTCCAACTAGTAATTTCAACTGTAAAATGATGAGACGTAGCTGCCAATCTAGTACTGCCTTTAAATTAGTAAAGTCAGGTTACCAAAGAGGAAAGCTAATCAGAATAGATGCAAAGAAAATATTTATAAAAAAAGGAACAGGGAAGCTACATTACGGTTATGGGAAAATAACTGAAGCTGAGATGCCATGTCAAGACCGATAAAATTACAGATTCTTTGGATTTTACTAAGAATCTCTAAATATATAGCAGAAACTCCAGATTAGGTATGACAGCAATATTTAATGCATGGACGAATGGTAAACTTATAAAATCCGGCGAGATAAATTGTCTAGAACGACCCAATTTAGGGAGCCTGAAGGTAACTAGAATTGTGAACAGTGTTTTCTGAGATTTCCGTTATGTTTTCTTCCATGTTATTTGTGCACCCGAGCTGTATACAAACATAAAAATCTACCCTTTTGTGAAAGTGTTATGCCTAATAAACAAAGAAAAACAAATTAATGGTGCACACCACATGAAGTGCAATCTCCGGCTTCATTGCGTCTATTTGCGTCATGTAAAGACCGAGACTCGTGATTTGGATCTCAAAAACTGATAATGATCGATTAGTTGATATTGTGACAGCTCCTAGTGAAAAAAAATATTTGTCATTTCCATTATGAGACACTAATTTTCGTCATCACAGCTTCGTGAACGCAAATTTTGGAAAATTTTCCATGACCATCGTAGGTCACCGATAGCATATCAGGCATACAATAAAGAAGAATTTTTATAACAACTGTTGCAGGAAATTTACCAATTGGAATGAGTCTTCATCAGATTTATGGCGAAGCTTTGAAATTTTCCATTAAATCTGTGTTTTTGCCCTGGAGGAAATTTTGTCCCTATGTCTTCATAGCGGTATCTGCATCTATCTTCATACTGACTTACTTCAAAGCTTGAAACATGGGCTCTCATGAAGACTTTGGTGTTTATAAGTAAATCTCTTCAGTGCAAAGTGTGTATGATACACAGGCAATGCTGATGGAAGCGTAGAAGTGGCCTAGAATTACTCTAGGTCCGGCTTATAAAGAAGAGTACATAGCATGACTGTATAAATATTTATTTATTTTTGTTTTCCTTGAACATTTCGTTATCCAAACACATTTAATAATCTTCCAAATTCTTTATTTTTATATTGTCCCTTTTTCTTTAAATTTTAGATAAATCCTCCAAATTGAATACATAAGGATAAAGACAAAAATAAAATCGATACAAGTGAAAATTAAATTCTTTTAAGGAGCGACAATTAAACCGTACACTGAATGCATTCCAGACCGAAAATCTAACTATCAAATTAACTTAATTATTGATCGAAATTGTCCGGTAATATGTTCCTATTGAAACTAATTGAAAGATATATACTCGTTGTTTTGACTTAATGATAAACACATTACTTTTATGTATTGAAAACGACGATGTTGTCTTGGTTGCGATTACGCGTTTACATATAAAAATCAATATTTATTCCGTTAGATTTGATAAGTAATTCATTTATCATTCTCAAAGAAAACCTTTCTTAAGTGATAAAAATATTGTCCATTTGCAGTGATAGCGATAGCGTGGTTACTTTCACAATCGTCTTGATACAGATGTTAAACGAAAGCGAAGGCGGTAGAAAATATAATAGTCGCTTTAACGAAAACGGCTTTGGAATTATTGATAAAGAATACTGCAGAGTAACAGGGCGGGAAATAATAATTATAATAATGGGAAGTAATATCTAGGGAAATATAGAACAAGGAGGAAGAATGTTTGTAAAAAGAGTAATAGTAGTAGTAAAAGAACGTTGTAATGTTGTCTTTGTTGAAAATAGCCGAGAATGAGGAAAGCCGTAATTAGAGAGAGTATCAAAGGAACAGAAGACGAGTTAGAGGAAACAGAGAAGACGTTTATTAAATACTCATACATAGAACAGAAAGAAAAAAAACTTGAGTAAATCAAATACTATTCAAATCTTACATCCGCCAAAGAGGAAGTGCCGAGGGGGATTAGGCAATTTTATCAACAATATTGCCGTTAAACTCACTTTAAGCCTTGACCTGTTACACCCGGTAGCGATGTGGGTGCTCTATTAAATACCTAGTTATCAAATCCTACTCGAATGTGGCTACCTGCCATATTTGTAAGTAGGCGCAGTTCATTATCACAGTAGTAGGGAAGAGCAGGAAGTACACCGAGCCCTAATCTATAACGAAGAAGAACAAAGAGAGTAACCATTTAAGATGTTTTTAAGTATGAGTTATTTGTTAACTGTTATATGGTGTTGGAGCGTGCAAATCGCAACGCTAAATTTTAAATATTTAAAGTGAGAATTTTTTTGTATTTTGTAATATTGTAAATCCACGTATTTTCTTTTATAAGTGTTTTTCAGTTAATATGATATGAACTAAGTAGATAGTTCAAGTAACAGAGTGATACTTAAAAACATCTTTCGGTCGGATAAACACATAAATCGTCTCCCAATTTTTGATTCTGATGGATAATAAACTCCTGATGATGAATGACGTGAAGCATTCGAAAGTACTAGCAGAAATAATAAAAAAAAAAATACACCATATCCATTTTATTTAATTATGAGGATCTCATCATTCGGAGGATTATCAGTAGTGGAATGCTTATGTTTATGTCTACTAGCGAAGTGATTTCGCCAATAATCGCATACACATTGCTGATTGATTCAAGGTATGATTGACTCTTGTATATATATATATATATATATATATATATATATATATATATATATATATATATACTGAAGGCAAGGATTATGGCAGAATTCATCAATTTAAACCAAGAGACCGTCCAGAAAATTTGCAGGAAATTCTGAAGACGTTTGGAGGTTGTGGTTGAAGCCAATAGCGATTTTATTGAACAAATCTTCTTTTTCATATTTGAAGATATTTTTGTGTAATTTTGGTAAATATTTCAGCTAAAATGAAATATTAGTGTTATTTTTATTTTTGCGTAATTGAGACAACAATTTCTGTATATGTATGCATATATTTATGTATACATATATGTATGTTATGAGAATCTCACCAGAGTCGATTTGTCACGAAGGAGACTCCCCGGTGTAATCTGACTGGAGTCGGAAACCCTCCAGACCGAGTGTGGGTGAAATTGGGCGGACGGGACACTTGGGGCTGTCGATAGCTGTCATAGTGACCGAGGGTTTGAGTGTGCTGGCCTTGTTCAAGTTGTTGATCACGCTAGATAAAAAGCTCTCTCCCAGAAACTGTAACTAAGTACTGCTCGGCTTTGTTGCAGTATAAACCACAGGTGCTTTGAACAAATACAAATGTGCCTTAGCAAGCGTCTGCAACAGGGATTGGCTAGTCGCCCTAGTAGCATGATGCATAATAATATCGGAAACAAAAGTGAAAATGATGAGAAAAGGAGGAAAAATTGTGAAAAGCAAGATTTTCTGAACGTCTGTTGCTTTCAGTTTCTACAGGTTATGAAGGTGGGTACGACTTTTTGCAAAAACCAAGGCGAAGTTACAGGCGAACAAATTTTTTACTGGATGAGCGGATGTTTTTTGCACTTAATGCAAAACATAGCTCACGGTACGAGGTTTATGTAGAGTGATTGATAGTTTTTCTGTGACATAAATTGCAAAAAACTGTGAAAAAATCAGGTTTTTCGTACTACTTAAAATAAAAACTTGAAAACTCCCTCATTTTTATCCGATTTTCTTCAAATATGTCACATAAAATTTAACATAATACAAGAAATAAGGTAGTGTGGGTTGCGTCCTGCTCGCTTCCCTGGGTATAACGAAAAGCCACGAAAAATTGTTGAAAAAGCCGGTTTTCGGGCATAACTCCCTGGTTTTTCACCCAGTGCTTTCCAAATTTGCCATGTAAATTGCATATGACACACAAATTAAAACGCATGAATATTTAGTTTAGATTATTTAGTTAAGTGGACGAAATCTGCGACAAACTAAGTCCAATATCGGCTTTTGCCATTTGGCCAGTAGTTTCTTCATATGACTCCACTCTAAATCGAACAAGCTTTGATGCAGAGATTGTTTCAGAAGGACTATTGAAGCGTTAAGAAGGGAACTCCTATTAACACCAGGTTTACAGTAAACGTGCGAAGACGGATGAGGGTGTCGATATGTTTGCACTTGCAGTTGAATCAAGCTCTGACGCTTCATCCCTGCTTTGTTTCATTATTAGATTTGGGATCAATACCATAGAAATTTGAAAGGTGTAATACCTTTCAAATTAGTAAGTTTACTGAATATCTAAAACATACAAACAATCTAACCCCAAGCAACAACCACACCAGAGGTTTTTATCAATTGAATTCATTTATTAAGAACAATCAAACACTTTTGAAGGACATACCGTAAAAAAAGATGAGTAGTGGGAGTAGCTTAGTATACCAATGGATGATGCATGCAAGCGGGGGCACAGGCAGACATTTTTAGAGAAGTGGGTGCGGGTATACAGAGGGTGCAGTTATACAATTACAGTCATGTACACCATGGCAAGGTTGGGTACCTCGGCTAGTTATATATATATATATATATATATATATATATATATATATATATATATATATATATGTGTGTGTGTGTGTGTGTGTGTGTGCGCGCGTGTGCGTGTGTGTTTAAAGCTTTTCTTTTATGTATGTTGGATTTTAAATCAGCACACCGTAAGCAGAAAATCTTTTTTGTGCGGACTGACTTAAAATTCAGCAGACACCATCATCGGTTCTAACACACACACACACACACACACACACACACACACACACACACACACACATATATATATATATATATATATATATATATATATTATATATATATATATATATGTATATGTATATAATTGATGGGTATTTGGGCATACACCCAGACAACCAGACTCTTCCCCTCTCTCTCTCTCTCTCTCTCTATATATATATATATATATATATATATATATATATATATAGAGAGAGAGAGAGAGAGATGTAGTCTCAGACGCAGTAATATATATATATATATATATATATATATATATATATATAGTGTTTAAAATGATAGACTTTTCTATGTCTATTATATTAAACGATTTTTCTAGCAGACACCATCATCGGTTCTAACACACACACACACACACACACACACACACACACACACACACACACATATATATATATATATATATATATATTTACTAGTTTAAAAATGTTTCCATCGCTACACAGGAATTACCATGTTTCAAAAACTGAAACTAAAAACTTCAAATTTAATTAAAATCCCTAGTATAGTTTCATCTTCGTACGAATTTTGGAATAACTTATTTTGAAATTTACTGATTTCGGTATTTATTTATTCGACGTTGACGTTGGTTGAAACGCTTGAGCATGCAATGTAGACTTTTACTTTGTCTGGATCCTCAATAGATGAGATATTGCAATCGTACGCTAATAATTCAGTGCGACATTTATTATTTAGAGGAGAATTTTGAGGATTTCTGCAGTTATATAATTTTGTTTATCTTCATCTCTTTTTATTATACAGTCTAAATTTCTTTGATTTTGGTCTAAGTGTTTACTCAAGAAATTAGCATTATGTTTCTTAATAATCATTTCTAAGTTTTCAGTACAACTGTTTCTTAATTTTAGGATATTTTTATTAAAAATTTTATTGAGTTTACTGTCTTTAGGAAAATGTTTAACGATCAATGCAAGTAATTTTTGTCCTAATTTACTTTTTACTATTTGTTTGTATGGGGGTGTATACCAAATGACATTTCTACTTTTTTTTTCTATGGTTTCCACTTTCATTTTTTATATAATTTAGTTTTTGTCTTTTGTAGCCACTATCCTTTAGAGCTTTCCTAGAGAAATTACTATGTTCATAGAAAATTTTCTCATTTGCTGAATTTGTACGTATTCTCTTTTAGATAGATAAAGGTAAATGTTTATTTATTGATGGAAGATTATTAGATTTAGGGTGTATATACTGTTAAGGGGTCTCCCCTTTTTCACACAAATGGATTCAACCGAGGTATACGTATTTTACTACAAGTGAATACCCGGATAGTCTGTAGCACGTTAAGTGCTAGACGGCCGAGCTCTCTGCCTCTGTGCAGAGAGGAACCCGGACGAGGCTCCGCCGAAGGGTAGAGTCTCGTTCGGGGTGGTTGACCAACCCGATCCCGTTTATATGGGATCTACGGGCATTTTTTGGCTGAGCGTACGGGCTCGGGAATACCCCACTTTAAACCCGGCTTTGTGCCACATCTATCCCTCGTGTGTGTGTGGGGGGGGGGGGCAGTAAATACTGTCTGTAGCACGTTAAGTGCTAGACGGTCGAACTCTCTGCCTCTGAGCAGAGAGGAACCCGAACGAGGCTCCGCCGAAGGGCAGAGTCTCGCTCGGGGTGCTTGACCAACCCGATCCCGTTTATACGGCATGTGCGGGCATTTTTTGGCCGAGCCTACGGGCTCGGCCATACCCCACTTTAAACTCGGCCTTGTGCCACATCTATCCCTCGTGCTGGGGGACAGTAAATACTGTCTGTAGTACGTTAAGACAGTCGAGAAGTTTGTATCAGAGTAGTATTAGAGGAGGGTAACACAAGAGTCACCGTCACAGCACCTAGACTCACTAGGGAGTCATACCGCGATACTTCAATACCAAGACCGTATATATATATTATTCCTACTAACCCGCATTCTTGGATCTACTAACCCGTATTACCAGTTTGTATTTTTACGTTAATACATTTATTTTCCTTATCTATTCCTGATGTGTGTTATTTATTGATATCGGATTTCATCTCGGAATCCACAACATATACAAATTAGTATTGTTTTTTTTACAAGGTATGTATACATTATTCATTAAATCCAATGTTATATCAAGGAAGTTCACCTTTGTCAATTTAGTACTTACAGTAATTTTAAGTTCAGGTATTTAAATTCTCTTTATAAGAGTTTTCTAATTTTATCAGTTTTAAAGCTTGTAGAATTTTTTATAACCTTTAGTCCATCGTCTCTGTACAATCCAATGTCAGTTATATTCATTTCGCGATATGCTGTGAGATTGTATAATATAAAAATACCTATAAGGTTAGAAGACTCTGCAGAGTCCAGTGATCCCATTGGGATGCCAAAGTTGTCATTAGAATTTTTATCCATTGCTCACCCTTATGTATTAGTACAATTTTTTAGCATTTATAATAATGCTCTTCTCTTTTTCTGTTATGTCCGAGTATTGGGTAGCAAAAGTTCCTTTGATATCGATTTGTTGTAATTATCAATACTGCATTAGTGTACAATTTGTTACTTATATTTTGCAGAATTGTATTGAGCACTGTTTTTTTAAAATTAAAATAATTAATAAGAACACCGGATTATAGATTTTATTGTTCTTTCACTTCATTATATATATATATATATATATATATATATATATATATATATATATATATATATATATATTAATGTAACTCCTTATCCCAGAAATTCAAAGAAATACTTTTTTGTCTTAATTGTTTTATTTAATCTATCCAATATTCCCGCTTATTATCGATAACATAATCTCATAGACTTATCAGATCCCTCAGATTTAATGCCATAATCTGTGTGACTTTTGCATTGTTGTATTGGGAAATAAAATATTGATATTTTACGAACAAAGAATTATGAGCCCTTTTTTCGTTTTCTGCAAAAGCAGTGCTTCTAATTGACGATAAATGATTCTCCCCATGAAATATTTCAGTTGTTCTTAACACTTCAAGATAGACGCAATCATTCATAACCAAACAATCTCAGAGATAATTTTTCAGGGGTAATTCTGGTTTGTGGATGGATTCTCTTTTTTTTCAGTGGCTGCTAACCATTCTAATTTTCGTTGTAAAAGAGGACCCACTTTTAATCACTAGTGTTTCTTATACCAAGTGAGATTTGTTAGCATGTCTACTCTTCAATGATGAGCAGATATCATATCCATTGACCAAGTTTAGATTATTTACCGAGTTCAAGAAGCTCGTTTATCACTGACGTTTGACTCGTTTGCTGATTTGTTTTCTATTTCACCCTGCAGAATCTATCTGTTTTATAGTTTGCAAAATCTCAGAATTGACAGAACTTGTTGTTCAGATCGAGAAGAATTTCAGAGCGAAATATTTTCCGATTGAAACTGAACAAATCATTGTTGATTTGTTCAGACATTTAAACGTTAATTTCCATAGACAGAACAAATATTTTAAGAATGTCCTGTTTAAATTCAAACACCATACAATGTATTGTGTGGGCATGGTAAAAATTCTGGTTTAAGGTTTAAAATTGACCCAAAATATATTCACTATGATATTAACTCTGCAAAGAAAGAAAAATGCTAGAAGTTAAAAATGAATGATTATTTTAATGTAATTATTATTATTTTTAAAGTACCTTCAAAGTGGTCATACAAGAAATGCGGCAAGACTTTTTTCCGGGCTAATGAAAAATACGACTACATCACAGGCATCCAATATTAATCGAGACCATTGTATTAGGTTGGTGAAAAAATAATGTCGTTTTCTCACATGAAGTTGAACGTCAAAAAACGACATTATTTTTGCACCAACCTAATATATATATATTCAGCAGCATATTGAAGATATCTCTAAGAATCGATTTCAGTATTTTTATGCTTTTTCTAAAAGTCAGACAATGTCGGACGTTAAGAATAGAACCCTTTCGATTACTGGATAAAATTTATAATTTTAACTTTATTCTAAGCTTAGACTAATCTAATAAAGTGTGTTTCATTAAGATGGCTCAAAGTCCACAGTAAATAAATCAGTGTTATTAATAAAAAATTATTTATTTCTCTATTGGAACATGTTATTTACGTCATAGCAATTATGTGTGGAAAATAATATCTGCCAGATATCTGCCAAATCTGAAAGAAAAAGACAAAACTCAGTAGGGGTTTCAACTTAATTCACATGAAAATCGGTCCAAGATATTGGAACACCCTTTACAAAGCCGCAAGTGCTGGGGATACGGTTAAGATTGGAGTCGCTACTGTAGTAATAGACTAGATAGCTATGCAACAACATAGCAATGTTGCTCACTGTAAGCCCTCCCCACATCCCCCAAAAAAGAAGAAGAATTACACTTACTATTCAAACATTTCAAATTTTAAATGTGATAAGAGGAAAAATGAAACTGTATTTCAAATATATTTTTCTCTAGCGGCCTCTTTCTCCTACTTATCTACTTTGTTTAGAGTTAAATTTTATTCATCAAATTGCCGTCAACAAAGAAGTGAAATTCAAATTCAAATGGGAATAATCCAAATATTAATGATTCTTAGGTGCAATGTTTTCCATGTCAGTTCACGTGATTAGATCAATATTTTAAAAAGGGATGTTGCACGAAAACCTTTAGTAAATTACATTAAAGAAATCTCTTTCGTCGTGGAAGAAAATATTTCATTCTTATTTAAATCGTATGAATTGCCGCAATCATTCTCCAAAGACAAACATTTCTATCTCTGCCAGCAATGCGAAGAAATGATCATGTATATAAATAAATAATTTGAAACAAATGGCTTAATTCTTTAGAAAGCGATAGACACGTGTATACATTGAAGCATTCATCCATAAAATGAATCTTTCAAGGATTATCGATGCGAAAATTAAATACTTGAATGCATTTGGAAAGCTTCAAGAATACATACAACTCTATTTGTAACAAAGGAGAATAATTTGTCATATAAATTTGTTGATGATTAATAACAGCTTTACAACATTGCTTTTAATATTTCAATGGAGGGGAAATGAATAATTTCCAATGGCATCTACCTATACACATATTTCTCTTTGTCTCTGTCTCTTATATTCAAGGAGAATGGAATGTTTTTTTCCTAAATGGTAAGAAAAACACAGGTTCTCGGACAATCAACGAAGTTAAGCAATGTCAAGTCACTTCACGACCTAGAGGGTTGACGGCTTGGGAATACCAGATAAGCTGTAAGCTTGGAAGTGCTCGTGGTGCAATGGGTAACGGCTGGAAATTGGCAATTTGAAATCGGAGAGCCAAGTCCGAATTTCAGTCTCGTTCATTATATTCACTTACGCGCAAATACTATTGGGAAAGGTATGAATCCACCTTTTTTCCTTCAGCTGTGGGTTAATTAGTAAGACTTGTAGCAATAAATCAGTATCTCATAAAAATTCAAACAATCCCAAAATATTTGCAGGCTTTAAATAAGCGGTAAAAGGCTGGTAAACCGTAAAAATCAAATCAATCAATAATATATATATATATATATTCTCGTTTCCACCAAAAATCACTTCTTTTGAAATCATTTTCAGTTGGCTATTTTGATCACATTTCGGAAAATGGGCCGCCTACGTTGAGAATTTTTTTACCACATCCCATTATATATATGTGTATGTGTGCATGTGTTTGTGTGTGTAAGATTTAAGAAACAACAGTAGGCCTCGACCGTGGTGATGGAAAGCGGCCGGATGGCATTACCATCTTCCCTTTTAAAATGGGTAAGTCGTTGATTTGGGATGCGACATGTGCGGATACATTTTCGGCCGGTAATTTGATCAGGTCCGCAGTTGAGCCGGGGTTCGTCGCCCGAGACGCAAAGATCAAAAAAATAGCTAAATATTCTTCTCTTGCTGATAGATTTTTTTTTACTGCTGTGGCAGTGGAGACTTCAGGGGTTATTGGCCCTCGTTCGATGGCGTTCCTTCGGAGGAAGACGCGATTGCGTCCCGATTAAGGAACGAGCCTCGCGAAACGGAGTGGCGACGGTTCGAGGTAATGCTTTCTCCATCGTAGCGGCTGGCACAGGATGGAAAAAATTGTTTATAGTTACGTTGTTCTGGAATTGTCATCATTGGTCGACTGAACTTGCTTTGTTTCAATGACTTTTGTTTTGTTAATATATGGTGCACAATATCAAAAATATTAAAATAATATTAAAAAGAGAGTGTTAATAATATTATATGAAAAGATTACTTAACTTTTAAATATCAATTTTATCCTGAATTCGATGTTTCTTGGTAAAAGATTTCTGGTTTTAAACTATATTTAATTTTTTTTCAGTTTTTTTCAAATTGTTCCGCGTTTTTCAATCCACTTTTTAGCTCATTTTTTACACGTGTGTTTTCATGAATTTAACGATATTTTACACGCTCACGTTCATGAAATTTTGCTTTTTTTACATCTTTTAAATATTTTCAGTATTGTAGATTATTCTTCCAGTTGTAAATGTTTTCTTCGAAATTAAATTAATTCTTTTTTATGGTTTACATATAAGTTATGTTATTTTATGTTATGAATTAAATTGTAATATTTGTTAATTTGTATTATCAATTAAATTATAATATTTTATGTTGTATTTGTATTAATAATTAATATTTTTAATTAATATTTTAATTGATTTATTATGTTATATTATTATTAAAATAACAAAGTAAATATTTGTTAATATGTCGGCATTGATCCATTATTTCACTCTTGGTATTTAATAATTTAATTTGATTATTAAAAGTTAAAATTGATCATTTTTCTTCTAAACACAGTTTACAGTACCTATTCGTAATATAATATGGGTTTAAGGAACGTTAAATTCATGAATACACACGTGTACAAAACAGAGTAGAAATGCAGATTGAAAAAGACGTGGAACAAATTGAAAAAACTGAAAAAAAATGAAATATCGTTTAAAACCAGAACCCCCTTAAAACTGGAAATTTTAACAAGAAAATTCGAAGTCAGGATAAAATTGATATTTAAAAATTAAGTAATCTTTTTCATATAATGATGCTGAACCAAGGAAAATTACCAATATCTTTCTCCTCGACGGCTATCCGGAAGGTGTTAGTAAAACTTACATTAGACGTAAATTTTCTAAGTTTAATGAAATTAAAACATTTGGTCCACCTAAGTGTCACGTCTACATGAGATTACCCTGGATTGGCTCTTTTGTCAATCTTTCGCTCATAAGATCTCCTCAACTATCATGCACTGCTTCAATTCTGTAGTAGCACGGAACATTTTTTTCTACTAGGAGTGCTTTCCCATCTGACTGTAAAGATGTCTTGCCCACCTATCAACAACGTTTAGTTATTTATCTTTTAAGTGTCGGTGCAAGGCTTACTGTATTCGTAAGACTACCCAGCGGCTGGAGATGCGGATGGCTCTGCACGTGCCTGGATTTATACGTAGACATGCACAGGCGCATTTTTTGACTACCGTCATTTTGGGTCCAATTATTCAGCAGTGTTCTTCTCTGTCTGGCACAGGGAGTGGAGGATTTCTTAACAAATGGGAGGCAGTTATTATCAACACGTCTCGTCCGACTCCGAGGGAGAGGAAACATAATTTGGCACTCTTCGACGAGTCTTTGTCTTTTTCTGGGCAACTTAAATCTTTTCCTCCCCTCCACCTTGTTTCCCTTAATTCTATTGCAAGGAGGTTTGTTTCCTTTCAGTACTTGGGTGGTCCGAAAGTATTGTCACCCCATACCAAAAAGTAATAAGAACAAATAATGGAGTAATACAAAGCACGTTTACTAGATTCAGTTTATTCGTGTTCATTGACGCTGTCACACACCGATGAACACGATCATTTTCGTGACAGCCTCTGAAAAAAAATACTATGTATAGGTGACAACAATTTCGGACCACGCTGTAATTTTTCTTAATTTCGACGATTTTTCTTCTGACATAGCGTCAGCGGAAATATGCCTTCAAACTTCCATTTTTAATCGAGACGTTACTTTCGTATCTGACTTTTGATTAATAAAATGTTCCCTTTTTTAAGAATGCTATTTAGATGTTGTGACACTAAAAATCTGTTCTTATCCAAAACAGTCTGTCTGTGTATGACAATAATATAGGCTCCTGAAAAATTAATTTCGGTTGAGCTCTATGGGGAACGAAGTGTGGGTTTGTAAACAGTGTCTATTAAGGCTGATATAGCAAGACTCTTCGGTAAAGCGAATTAAGTCCTGTGGGTCACTGTGTGTTTATCTAAAAATAAATACGCTAAAATTCACCTTCATCCCTTCCGTGCGCCGACGGCTTAGTGGTAGAATTTCCGACTGACGCCAATTCAGCTGGGTTTCAATCCTAGCTAAAGGCAACCGGACGTCTATCCACACTGAAGAACTGTGATACAGCGAAACAGTCTGTCTGTGGATGACAATATATATATATATATATATATATATATATATATATATATATATATATATATATATTTGAATCTAACACCTATCAAGTGCACAGTTTGACAAATAATTTCTGCTCGTTCTCCCCAAATAACATGAAAAGCTAAAACTGCAACACAACTCATTACCTCAAGGTTTTGATCTTATAAAAAAAACTCACGTTAGAAGAAACAAAACACCACGTTTTATGCTTTTCAAATCAGGTTATAACAATTTCCGAGATTTTTATAACCACGTGACCACAATCATGTGGAGGTCAAGTAGCAGATTTATAGAAATCGTGAACACCGGTAAAAAATAAGGAGAAACAATTCGAAAACTGCCGATAATGTCAGTGATGCTGTAAAGAAAAAATGCGTTCGAAATCGCTTTATTACAGTGGCATTTGATGCTGAATTGTCACAGCTGAGTGGATATCGTAAATGTTTCCGAAATAAATCTCATCGCCTAAACACTCCATAGCCTTCGAAACAGCATTCTTGTTACACTTCCGGCTTTATTGCATCTACTAAACGGAAGTTGTCTGCGCATGAGCGCTTGCTTCTTAAATGATTTCAGTTTCCGCAGTCGACAGCGGCAGGATTCGCGTGTAATTCCATCAAGTAATTTATATTTACTTTATTATTATTATTGCTTTTTCTTTATTTATTTAATGCTTAATTTTTACTTTTTTTTCTCTCTTAGAATTGTTTTGTCAGTGTATGAATTTACAGTATATTATTGTTTGTTTTTAAAATTTATGAAAATCTTAATTTTTTTAAGTTGCAGATGATTTTATCTGAAATTTCCTGAAATAATAATAATAATAATAAGAAGAAGAAGAAGAAGAAGAAGAAGAAGAAGGAGAAGAAGAAGAAATAGTTATACATCTCGGTTCTGTGTGTGAGTAAAGGAAATTTTGGAATGTGTAATTTACACTTGGAGAAATTTTAAAACAGTCCCAAAGAAGTTAGAAAAAAAACAGCTAGAGGAACAAGAGAGGATGGAAACAATTGAAATCATTCTATCGGCAGAGCCGATAAAATCCAGAAAATTACCGGGAAGCGTCCTGGGTGATTCTGGAGATATTTTTCTTAATCATTTCACACCAAACAAGGGAATAAAGCCACTAACACACAAGTGGTTACTGAGTGTTACAGAATATAAGAAAAAGAGAAAACATTAAAAGATAGTATATAACGATTAACATTATATTTACATTTTGAAGATTAAAGTAGGTTGGAAAGCAAGAAGACGAAAAAGAATTCCACATGCTAGAAGTGTGAGAAAGAAAACTATTAGCATATGGATTAGGGTTACATCTAAACATTTGACCTAGCCAAAGGATGAAAACTTTTTCCTATCTAGTACTGTGTTTAAATTCATAAAGTGTAGGTGCTATCGAGGAATTTTCATTAGAACAATTAACATGAAAGCTTTTATAGAACAAAGCACAGCGAACCAACATTACGACGGTGGCAAAGTGACTGAAGAGAAGATGCCAGGTCAGGATCAATAATATTGCAGACTCTTCTTTGGATTTTTTCAAGAATCTTTAACTATTTAGCAAACTCACCAAACCATATGTGGCAGTAATATTCAAAGTATGGGTGAATGGCAGACTTATAAATATATAAGAAAGATTTTAGTGGGGTGGGGGAATTGTGTAGCACAATACAGTGAATCCACTTTCCTGGCAGCAGACCTACCAATTGATTCAATATAATCTTTTGACTTCACCTGCTGTCGTTATGATGAAAACCAATAGTTGTTACGAGAGTAACAACTGGGGTGAACAAAAACAACAACAACAGCAGTAGCAACAACAGCAGCAGCAGCAACAACAACAACAGCAGCAGCAAAAACAACAGCAGCAGCAACAACAACAACAACAACGTTTTGTGTGTATTGTAAAAAAAACAATTTTATGGGACTTTACAATACATAGTGCAATCAAACTAATCGCCCTGACATCGTGATTAGAAACCACAAAGTCAAAATGTACCTCCGTATTGACATAGCAGTCTCTGCAGACTGCAATGTATCTTTGAAGATCTTCAAAAAACTATTAAAATACAATGACCTTGAAACCGAAATCTCAAAAAAAATGGCACATCAGGACAGTAACAATTCCAGTTAAGGTTGGAACCATTGGATTGATTGATTGATTGATTGATTGATTATATAACCAGCGTATCGACCTTCGTTGGGCCATTCAATGCTGAAAAAGGTTTTTTCCAAAAAGTATAGTTGGTAATATTATTTTTCAAAAACGTATATCTGGTAATAATATTTTTCCAAAAACGTATAGCTGGTAATAATATTTTTTCAAAAACGTAGAGCTGGTAATAATATTTTTCAAAAACGTAGAGCTGGTAATAATATTTTTTCAAAAACGTAGAGCTGGTAATAATATTTTTTCCAAAAACGTAGAGCTGGTAATGTTTTTTTCAAAAACGTATAGCTGGTAATAATATTTTTCAAAAACGTAGAGCTGGCAATAATATTTTTCAAGAACGTAGAGCTGGTAATAATATTTTTCAAGAACGTAGAGCTGGTAATAATATTTTTTCAAAAACGTAGAGCTGGTAATAATGTTTTTTCAAAAAACGTAGAGCTGGTAATAATGTTTTTTTTCAAAAACGTATAGCTGGTAATAATATTTTTAAAAAACGTAGAGCTGGTAATAATATTTTTTCATTTTCATTCTGGTCTTTTGTGATCTTTATAAAAAAGCAATTATTTTGTTGATAAAATTTAATTGCTTAGCTACTCAAATAAAGTTCAAATATGCGGATGTAGTTTGTCGTCATACCCAGGACGCGGATGTAGTTTGTCGTCATACCCCGGACGCGGATGTAGTTTGTCGTCATACCCAGGACGCGGATGTAGTTTGTCTTCATACCCAGGACGCGGATGTAGTGTGTCATCATACCCAGGACGCGGATGTAGTTTGTCGTCATACCCAGGACGCGGATGTAGTTTGTCGTCATACCCAGGACATGGTAAAAACATGGAAGTTCACTATTTGCCCATAGCTGGGACCCCAACAGGTGCTACCACCCCGGGTTTGGGTGTACCTGGGAACACCAGCAATTAAGAGGTGGTTCAACGCTTCCTCAAAACCTCTTGATCAGAGGCCTTGCTGTTGGATGCAGTTTAACGTCGTACCCAGGACGCCATTGGATTGATTAGGAAAGATTCCAATTGACTCATTGAATGAATAGCCCATGCATTAAAGAAATACAATGTTCTCACAAGTACAGCCTATACTTTACAAAAGGCTTTATCTATATAAAATATGTGAGATTTTTTTTAACTGCTCAGTAGAAAGTGTCATGATGCCATTTTTGAACATAGGTCTCAGGTGGCGACCCGGAAAGAAATGAATATACGCCATGAATTAAAGGAAATAAAACAGTAATAACAATAATAATGATCTCAATTTATGTCAGTGTAAATAGTGTTATGTCTTAAAACAATCACATCACTGAAATCCCATTCACATCGCTGAAAACCCATCCAAGATACTAGTGACTATTACAGGTGCTCAAAACCAAGAAATCTAGTCAATTGCAATATTCAACATATAAGCTGCTTTTAATATTATACTTGTTCGAATTGTGTGAACACTTTCTTTTACGTTTTCAGCTTCGTTCCATTCATTGTCGTGACGTTTTATTTTACTATTCGATTTAATGTTCTAGTTTCGCCTCGTAGGCTGTATTTGTAGTCGGAAAGTCTTCAAATGGCATAGTTCAATACAGCAACGAAGTCTATAGTTTCATGTTGGATAGATTTATCTTTTTAGATGTTTGTTTTATTACTAAGCGCCAATTATAATTTGTTTTGTTATTGTTTGGCGTTTGTAGTAACATCATAACGAGATGAGAAGAATAGTTCGAATATACTGAATAAGTCAAAGTTTACACTATTTACATTATTCGGACTATTGTCCTCGTCCTTGTCGCCATATTTATTACAACGTTTCGGCCGTTTTACGCTCCAGCTTTCTTCAGATGTTTGGAATGTCGAACTAAACTCTTTATTTCTCTCACTGGGGTAGATTGTTCTAGTTCCACGTGCTATGTTTAATGAATGTCAGTTATCAGTTATCTCCTGTTAATTCCCCTCTCCAAGTTCTCCACTGACTTAACCGGGTATTGAACTCACACTCTTTGCGTCCTGTCACTGGATCTTAATCAACGCCTTTATCCACTGTGCCATGGGGACATCTGTTTATGAATTTTTGGGTACTATAATCCTAATGTCTTTTAACAATTTTTACCAGTGCTCATATTGCAATTTTTGTTGTTATTATCGCTTTTCTCTGGCACTCCTTATTACTGGTTTCCATATTGCATTCATTTCTATGCTTGGTCGGCTCAGGAGATTTTTGTGGCTTAGCATATGTGCTGATTCCTTAAGTTTACAAATTTTCCAATGATGTTCTTTGTCTATGACCCACAGAGGGCGGTTATCTCCATTTTCTCTCCATATGTGGTCAACCACGCCTGATTTTTCCACTTCCCCTCGTGTTACAGCTTTTTGGTGTTTTTGAAGCCTTATCTTAAGGGGGTGGCTTGTCTCCCCTTTATATTTCTTTCCGCAGCTGCACGAGATAGCATACACACAGTCTTTAGTTATGTTCTCCTCTATGGGGGGGTCTTACTGAGGGGAGATATCTGCGAAGTGTACATAATACCTCATTTCATAAATATTAACAAATACTGAAGTCAAATTTATCAACAATTCCGCATTTCTTCTTCTTCTTCTTCTTCTTATCATTATTATTATTATTATTATTATTATTATTATTATTATTATTATTATTATCTTATGCAGTAATAACCAAATTTTGGGAACTCAGTAGGAGAAATCACTAATGTTCTTCGGGACGGTAGTATACTTGATATTGGTCAGTCTCTAGATCGTGTAAGGAAATCAGCAAGAACGGGCAAGAACATTTAGCAATAGTGTTTTCTCGATTCTTGAACCAAGATCCATTTCTTCCCTATTCTTTGCAATGCTCTTCTACACGGCCACTCGCCTACCAATGAAACTGCACACAATTGTTACGTTCTTATATGAAAATCTGTTAGTTCTTTCGCAAAGTTTGTCTGTTTATCCAGCTATTCATTTTTGTTTCAAATTTGCTCTACGATCTTCTAGAACGAAAACATCCGATATTTGATAGTCCCACCTTCTCACCTTCTTTTTCACTATTTACATATTTTGCCTTTCTGACACATATGAATCTTATTGTATTTCTTTTATCTGCGCTGACCTTAGATGATTTCTTGCATGGACAATTTCAAAGCCGAAATACATTTTATGCTTTTTTCTCGAAAACAGAAACAATTTGTGAATATATCTATATGACTGAATTGTCAAAACCTAATTATTTTCACATTATTCCAGATAGATCACTATAACTGAACACTGGTGCTTATTTTTTCTCTTCTTCCTGAGCTAAGCTGTTTTCATACATTTATTCTATAACTGACTTGGGACGGTCATTTCTTAATATGTTCGGTTCGTATTATTAAAGCTGTCGCGTTCTTTTAGACTGAAATTGTATTCACATTTTTCTTGTTGCTGCTGTTATTCATTTGTTTGTTGTTGTTATTATAATAATTACTACTACTACTACAACTACTACTACTACTATTATTATCATTATTATTATTGTGGTTGTTGTTGTTGTTGTTATTTTGGCACTTAAATGAAGGATAACATTTAGAAAATTTAAATAACTTCAGGAATTAGAATTTCTTTCAGATGATTTTTATATCTTAATCCAAAGATCCATTTTAGTTAAACCAATCACAATATGATTTTTTTGCATTTCTTTCCGTCGTTGTATTATTATTGTTATTTTTATTATTATTCGTCGTTGTTGTTGATGTTGTTTTGGCACTTTAAAAAATTCTCACCCCTCGGAAGGATAAAATTGACAAAGTTTAAATAACTTAAAGAATTACGAAAAGTTCTTTCAGATTTCAAACGAATATTTTTAATCCAAAGATCCATTATAGTTAGACTAATTACAATATAATTTTCTGCAGTTTTTTCCGTTTTCTACAACTTTCTTGGTGTCTTCTTCTTCTTCTTCTTCTTCTTCTTCTTCTTCTTCTTCTTCTTCTTCTTCTTCTTCTTCTTCTTATTATTATTATTATTATTATTATTATTATTATTATTAGAAAAATTCTTGCCTCTTTTTCCTTCTCTCTTTTCTTACTATCTTACGCCTTTTAATTTCACTTCTCGCTGCTATCATGCTCTGTTTTGAATCCCCTCCCTGTGATCAACTCTTCATTTCCTTCAAATTATATTCATGCTACCCCTCATGCCGTAATTTCATTCTCATCATTCGTTTTTATTTTACTTATCCATCTAACTTTTCAAAATATATATCTACTTTTTTTTCCTTTTCCTTCCCGCTTCCCAATTATTGATGAATATTTCACATTGTTTAGCATTTTTAGCTGTCATGCAGTCTTAAAGCAATTTTGTGCACTGACAAATGGAGGCTAGATGATACGCGCTTTGAAATCATTCGCTAAACGGCTGATGGCCAATTACCCGCGTCAACACAGATACAGCCACTCTGATTTTGTCACCATGATATATTTGGAAAAAATAAGCATAAATCCTTGATTTTAAACAGTTATACATACGGAATTATCTGTCAAATTCACATTTTTATTCGAACCTGCTTCTGTTAAAACGATTAGATATTTACAACCAGTGTCAGTGCATTTCTCGTGCCTATCGAAAGTCTGTACGACATTCGGTTAATGTGATTTGTTCAAATTATGCTCAAGTAGGAACATCTCGCAAATTCTCATTGTTGTTTACTGAGTGATTTCTTTACGCCGAGTCCATTACTTGAACCACAGCTTACAAAATAAATTCTGTAAAATTTTGACGACGAAAAATGTCTTAATATTCATCGATACTAAAACGATACTACTAACACAATTTAATAGTTAAAGATACTATTTTCGCCAGCGTGTGTATGTCGTAGCTATAGTACTTTTATCACACACACACACACACACACACACACACACATATATATATATATATTAGTGAATACTCCTGTTTGGGTAGACGCTCCATTTTTAAATATTAAATTGAATTATGGATTTTCGTCTACCGGCCTGAATATTTGAGAAATCTTATTACAGAAAAATATGCGCTGCGCTTCTTGCAGGATTCGAACTTATGTTCCCTGTCATTAGATATGACGCACTTTGGACATTTCCACGAGCACGCACGCGCACACACACACACACACACACACATATTTTTTTACTTCACACGAAGCGTCGGACTAAAGGAGTCTTACATTTTTCTATTTATAACCGAGACGATGCTTTAGTATATGAGTTTGATTAATAAAATGTTCCCCCATTTTAAAAATTATACTCGGTTGGTGTGGAAGAAAAAATCTCTCTCTATATATATATTACTTGACAATAATGAACACTACAATATTTTTCTTGTAATAAACAATACCCTGGTGATGACATTGCTATGTCGAAAGTACTCGGAAATAAAAGAAATATGTATCAACACATCAGCGATTGTCTCTCATCCTTCAATAATAACACCAAAAACTTTTCCGCGAATATGAAATGATCCTACTGAAAATAAGTAGATAGAACATACCTAAATTATTCAACAAAACACTTCCCCCCCACTCTCTCTCTCTCTCTCTCTCTCTCTCTCTCTCTCTATATATATATATATATATATATATATATATATATATATATATATATATATATATATATATAGTTTTAAGATATACTGTATTTATGGGTTAAAGTGTTCAATACTGGTGATAGAGCGTACGTAAATATAAAAGAAGACATTGAAGTCAACACCCAGAGGCGCCATTCTTTTTCATGCTAAACAAAATCGTCAGGCCATGACACATGACCAGACGATTGCTTGCAAAACAATATGCCAAGCCAATGTAAAATTAGCAGATAACAAAGAAAATATACATAGACATAACTGAAGAACTCTGGAAACAGAAATTTCTCAAACAAAATATCCTTTACAAATAATAAATACGCAAACAGTTCAATGCTTTCTAAACATATATGGGAAATTAAAAACAAAAACGAAAATTACACCAAAAATGTCATGCAAAATAAGAAAAAGGTCATCAGCCTTCAACAAAAAATCCAAAAACTGTTAACTCTGTATGGAGGCGAAAATAGCTTTTATCACCTTCACAGACGAACACAAGTTACTAAATAAACGATTAGAACTTATTTCAAAAAGGCAGATACTTAAACAGATTTTTACTATGTTACTTAAAAATCGAAAAATAAAAACGCATACCTTTTTAAATTCCATCATGATTAATGCAAATATATACAGTACAGATAATGTAATATACTTTGGAGAAAACCAATACCTTAAACTAAGCAGGTAAGATACCCCCCGATAAAACATAAAAATAAATAATAATAAACAAATAAATCTATACAAATAAATAAATAATAAACAAATTAATAAAATACCAGTGCACAAATAAGCATCAGGAAAATGTAATAATAGCATATAATTATGCAGTCATTAATAAATAACAATTTAAAACACAACGCTATAAAATAGCTACAAATAAATGCTTACTAATTCACAATTATTTCTACTCAATAACGTCTAGAATAATTTTAAACATAACCTTTACCGCCTACCCAATAGCCGTTATGATAATATAATAGAACTTACTACAAGCATATATAAATAGTCGAGCCAAAACACAACACACATGGCGTGAAGATTGCTTTCAAGCTGCTTGAAACAGACTATGACCTCGTGGTACTCTCCTCAGTAGCCAGTTATATATATATATATATATATATATATATATATATATATATATATATATATATATATATATGTGTGTGTGTGTGTGTGTGTGTGCGTGTGTGTGTGTGTGTATAGAT